>JASUUF010000178.1:0-88856 GCA_030449835.1 Clausena lansium
AAAGAAAGGAATGGAAATTCAAGCGACGATATGTATGCATGCATGCACGTGAATCTTGCTAAGGATGCATGGAATTAATTCCTTAAATTGGAATTAGAATCCAAATAGGATTAAGTAACCTATCATCATCTAAAACTAACGTTTTGGCTTTGTTTTAATATGACCTTGGCAGAAGAAGAAAGCGCCAATTGAAGCGAAAAGATTTTTAACAGCCACACAACAAGCGGCCCAGAAGATTTAATTAACATGACTGGTTTATCTCTACTCTTTTGGTGCTACATTTAATTATGTTAGAAATTTAGAATTTTCTATTTGGTTAAAGGGTGAATTCAAAACCCAGGACATGCTATTTTAAATAATAATTAATTTCTATCATTAAATTTCTTTAATTGAGATTGTTTATGTTAACACATTATAAAGGTTTATGATTTTATTCTTGACTTGTTTAAGTGGCCCAAATTAGATAGGGCTTAAATAAATTCTATTGCTAGATTAAAGTTCTTGATCCGTCAATTGTCTTGATATTTTAATCATTAGTAGCGATTGGAATCAAGTGATTTTAATTGGAGAACATAACCTAGGTTAAATAAATAGAGCTTGTGTGTTTATTTGCACAGATCTACCTAAAATCTTTCTCTGCTTAATGCTTCCATTATCTTAAATTTAGAGAGCATGTTCTAAATTATTTAATATGGTTAGAGATTGGGTAGAAGAGCTTATTTTCAGATGACTTTCATTAAAGAAATATATAGGGATTAGCAGCTTATTGTTATCTACGGTTGATAGTTTCAATGAAAATATGATGAGTAGAATAAATATTCTATGCATGTTTGGTGAGTAGCGAGAACGATCCTTGATACCAAAATTTTCATTATTCATTACTTTTTATCATTTCAGGTCAAAGTTCAAATTTTAAATTATTAATTTAATATATTCTAGTTCTTTATTTCTATGCAATTTAGTTAAAAATTCATTTAAGCCCCCTTTTATTTATAATTAGTAATTATTATTATTATTATTTTATTTTAAATCTTTATTTTAAAATTGATAATAAATAAAAAAGTAACTTAGTTTAAAGTGGGATGAGTCATTACTTTACTTATATTAAACTATTTTATATTATTAAGTATTGGATTTACAAATTTATGATTGTACCTTTAACGACACTACCACTTACACCTGTTAATTAAAAATAATGATAACACCAAAACATTTTCTTTTTCCAAAAATAGGGATTATTAATTCTTCCAGTTTCTATAATATTTAATAAGTAAAAGCGACAGTTTTGATAATGAAATTAGTGAAAAATAATCTTTGGAATTGAGATGTGAGTGAATAATAGTTTAATTGTTTTATGTAAAAATGATAAATTTAATATTAAATAAATAAATTTATATTCTAACATTTGCATACAAAACTATAAAAATGCACAGAGAACAATTATAAATGTATTGACAGAAATATTTTATATATTCAAACTTTACGTTTTTATATTTTATTATTATCTAATTTAACCTTGGATAAAATTATTTTTCTGGATCCATACTCTTTGAAGGTCTCTCAGAAGCAGAAGGCAGCAACAAGTAATTGATAGACAAGAATGTCATCTGACGAACATTGATCAATGAAAAATCCTCTTCCTCTTCTGTTGATTTCAATCTCCTTTATAATTTCCAAAGCTCTTTCACAACCTCAGTCATCTCAGGTCTCTTCTCCGGCGACTTATTGCAGCATTGTATTGCAACTTGTAGTAGTTTAAGCATCCCATGAGCAGCACTTCTCTCCACAGATATCTCAGGAGTCAAAAATCTCAGCCGTCACCTCTTCTTCTTACTGCTCTGACGAACCCAACTACAAAGATCTACACCGTTGATTCCTTGTGGAGCTGAGTGTGTTGAGATTCTTCCTATCAATAGTTCTAAAAGAAGGCATCCGAAACTCCAGACGTAAGATTTTCTCGAAATCTTTTTCGAAGATTAATTATTCAGAGGAGATTTGTATGAGATCATTCGTTGAGCTGCAATGGGTAGTGCCACTAATGAAGAAAGGCAACAATCTGAAACAAGAACAATTTCGTTATCATCGAGAGAGAATGTTGGTTGATTTTAGATTGCCGTGATCGACTGTACTTTGTGTCTTGCTCTTATCTTCTTGATGAAGATATTCCAAGGCTCGTGCTACACCTCTAGCCACCAATAATCTTGACCTCCATCGAAATGGAATCCGATTCTTACTTGATTTTAAGCCACTATATAGTTGACATGAGATTGATAAAATAATTAATAAAAGAGATAAAACAGAAGTGAGAGTTTGCCTGGGATTTGATCAAGTAGATTTCAATTATTATTTTTTTCTAATGAGCTATTTTAACTTCGAAAATTAGAAAGGTAAGGATTGTAAAAAGTAAAAAGTAAAATAAAATTGCCTTTGAAGACATATGATCGAGTGGCTTTCCACCTCTTTTGCATTGTTGATCACCTCTAGTGCGAGGGCCAAAAAAAATAAAAAAATACACCTAGGGTATCCGAAAAGAATTGTTACACGCATGATACAATAAGAGAAATTATAAAACAAATCACGGCTATTGATTCCGTACTCACAAAATTAATTGAACCACCCGAATTTAACTCTTTGAAAAGTAGGAAGTGAGAATTATTTTTGGAGCTCTACCTCTCTATCATGGAACTAAATAACTCACCATGAATGCGGTTAAAGAGTTTCCATTTTCAGCGAATTTGTAAACAAGCAATTTCTCATCCTTGGAATGGTAGTAAGCTAGAAGTGGTAGCAAATTGGGATGCTTCTGATCAGCAACAACAAGCAGTTGCTTTGTGAATTCTTCAGTGCTTAGTGGTTTCAAGTCTCGTAGGCGCTTAACAACAACAGGTGCTCTGCCTTCAAGCAAAGCTATATAACTATTTCCGAAAATCCCCTTTCCTAATCCTTCAGCTGGAGCTTTCAAAAGATCATTCATTTTGAACCCCGCCGGCTCTTCATCATTAATGAATATGAGATTCCTGTCTTCTCCTGCAACAACTAATTTTCCTTCACCCTTTCCGATTTTCTCTTCTTCTTCGTCTTCATCATCTGCACTCTCTTCCTAACTTGGTCCATATATCCTTCCTGCTTCTTGATCATTATGTTCGACTTTGCTTGTTCTTTTCTTAAAGTAAAAAATGAAGAGCATAAATACAGTAACAATACCAAGAGCAGCAAAAAAGAAAATAAAGATTTTCAAGTCATTAGATCCCTTTGTCATCAGAATTCGTTACATAATTTCCGCTGAAGCTGCAGTTATTCAAAAAGATGGTGGACCGCATAAGTCAGGATTATCAGAATACGCATAGCTGCTAAATGACTGGAGAGTTTGAGTTTTAGGGATGGAGCCATTCGAGATTGTTGTTTGAGACATTGAAAACTTTCATGCTAGACTGATTAAACTCCAGGATTGGTCCTGTCAAATTGTTATTCTGAAGCTGTAATGACTCCAAAAATTTAAGTCCTAATAGTGATCTTGAAATCTTCCCATAGAACATGTTGCCCGAAAGATCAATATCCTTTAACTTGTGATTTGTAGAGAAATTCATAGCATTTCCTGATAGTGTATTGTTCTTGAAGTTAATAACTATCAATTCCGGAATGTCTGCAAATGCATCCGACTTTATTTCACCATTCAGACGCATATCTTTTAACACTACTCCCCGTAACATGAGCGCTGTTGATGTCACATTGAATGCCGTACCACTGTGGAGGAAAATCCACGAAGCAATGAATGCCAGTCCAGTTTTGATTTAAAAATGGATCATTAAACGTAGCCTTGAGAGCAAATAAGGCCGTCATCTCCTGTACATAATATCCATTATTTGAGCTTGAAGGATCATATTTGGCTACAGAATTATGAGAGTATAATAATAATGAAAGAAGAATAATGATGTTGTCTTTGATGAATAGTAGGAAAACCATTCTGCCAAAATTCAAATTGAAGAGCCTGGTGATTAATTTTTCGTGGTGTGGCTGAGGGATATGAAATAAAATTAATTAATGGTGCAAGTTCAATAATAATTTGCTCGATGAAAACGCAAAATATTCTCATTAAATCCAATTACAGCTAATAGAGATACTCCTTGTTGAAGACAAGAACAAGGACATTCTATGAACTTGCCGTTTCTCTCTTGGACCTTGTAGGCTGAGAATCCTAGAAATAATATATGCAAGATCGATTTCCCATTAGAAATAGACATTATTTAAGGTGAAAGACTATTAATTTAGAAGAGTGTGCTGCTAAACGGCCAAATCAATGAGAAGGATGACAGAAACTAATTTCTTTTAACACCCTATATTTCTTTTAATTTGTTTATATATATCTTATATTTTAAACATCTCCTAATAATCCCTTAACTACATGAATTTTTATTCCAGTAATTGGGATTCCTTTATGTTTTATTTTAGGTTTATTTCTAAGACATCCTAATATTGTTACTAACTTAGGTCTACTAAGTTGCGAACATATGAATGTAAATAATGCTAAATATTTACACTATTTATAATATTATTAACCATAACTTCTTCCAAATTAATCATTCGGGATTGTTGTTTTCTACACTATTTCCTATATTATATCTTGGCTAAAAGCTACTTCTATTCCTTTATTAGCAATAATTCTAAGTTTAATATTATAATCAATATGACTTCCTATTCAGCTAATCTACATAAATTATTAACTTGTTTAATGTATTCACATGCTTTAATAAAACAATGCTGTAAAGTAAAACAAGTATGATTATCTAAAGCCATGCAAGCTAAAACTTTTGGATTAAAAATTCTTATAAAGAGTTGTTCTTCTCTCCTAGATAATTCCCAATTCTTTTTATAAACTCCTATTAAATTGATAGGATAACTAGGTATTGTGTTACAAACAACGACACCGAAAATCGTATCTTTTTGAAAAATTTTGAAAGTTGTTTTCCCAGGTTTGGAATATAAAATCAAACTTTTCAATTAAAACTAGATTTTCTTCAATAAAGCCTTCTTCCTTTTAAGGGCATGGAAGTCCCAGTACAAAACCTCCCTTCTTCCTTATACGCTTATCTTTTTGCTAGCTCAGCTTATTTGTAGGAGTAAGCTAGGCTTTCAGAGGTGCTTCTGCAACTTTGGATTTTTCTAAAAACTTTTGTTTTCTCTAGAGTACGATTCTATTGCTTTACATAAAAAATTTGTTATGGGCAAATGTGAGATAATTAATTTATAAATGAAAGATCTGTAACATATAAACTTTTTCATTTATAAACACATAAAGGATTTACAAAAGATTGAAGTTTCTCTGATAGAGAAGAACTAAGTAAGTTAACTACGATACATCGTACTTAAATAAAATAATTAACTTGAAATAACTTCTAAACTAACGGGAAATTGAACAAAGAGCTTTAGAAGAGCACGGATTTACCCGCAACAAATACATATAAATAATTCTCTGATACATATAAATAACTTTTTATTTATTGCTTGATTAAGTTAAATCCATCTGTATTAAGTCTAACAACACCACTAGTACTCGATCGGCCGATATCGGAGACACGTTTTATTCCATAACACGAGGTGGTATAATTTGTGATAAGTTTCTTGTCTTCGGAATCTGAAAGAGAGAACATCTTACAAGTCAAGCCGTCTCTAAATGTCAACCTACGGATCTATCTCTGTTTCTGTCTTCTTTACTTTGTCTTTACCCAAGTCTTGCATTAAACACATGGCTTCCAAAATAGAAAACCTAGTTGAATATAGTTATATTCCGTAAATCTGTTCCCGGTTACGAATCTTCCATGCCTTTCTTAGTCGCACCATCTCGCAGAAAAGAGGAAATTCTTATGGCAGGAATTAAAACTCTCATCACACCAAATGACCTGTCCTGAAAGAGTATGTCCGATCCTCTCGACTAGAGTGCAGTGCACTTTATTAGCTTCCCAAGCATAGCGGTATGTCACTCTTGAGATTAGCACTGACTTAATTGCTCGGTGGAAACGAAGGGTATACTCACCTCTAATCTTCGGGTGGGTGTTCGTTTAATACTCACACTTCAAGCCATGAGAAAAGGTCTACCGATTACGGCTCATTTTCTGGCACCTGCTAGACACTGCTTTCAAAGATTATCAACATCTTTGTTATTGGTATGGGGCTCCTCTGCAACTTTGCATGCAAAGAAGTGTTTTACTCGCTTACATCCCAATTTCAATCATCATTCAAAGATGAAAACCTTCACTACAACCTTGAAGGTTAGAAGTACGAGATCCAGGGGAGCGAGCAGTTGTCACTTCTAAGATAGCAACTCTGCATCACCAGCTTGCTTTTATCAAGCTCGTAGAACCATGCTCTTGATCTTGCGCAAGCCTGATCTTCACATGATGCTTTGATGATCTTAGCAAATATGGAGACTACTCTCTGTCCATAGTTCAGATTCCCAGGACAAATTCGAGAAGCATGAACTCATGAAACTCATGCCATTCGAATAATTATCCAACTATGAGAAATTCCACCAAAATTCTCGCTCGATCCGGACTTCGATGCTATGTTCGAAAAACGATCAAACGGCTGCTGTCGAATGTACGTTTCAACCTCAGCATGAACAAGCACCCAAAGTATCTTTTTTCTCATACATCAATGATCATAGTTGTTTCAACAGCACGAGAGAAAATCCCCGTACGAGTTTTGATGCAATAGGGTATCCTATATATCCTAGCAAACTCGATGACATTTTTAATGGGATGTTCCTTCGGCCCGTATGTGTGATCCAGGCTGTCCATGCCACAGATGATTATCCGGACGATGAGGAAGATGCCCGCAAAGACGTCGCGAAGGAAAAAGGTTAGCAAAACTCCATCTACTTCGCAAACCATTCAAGCCTTTTCCTCTTGATCACCCCCCGATTCCCATGACACCTACTTACCTACTTACAACAAAGGCCTTATAATCCTCAAACAAGAAAAACGTCTTGCCCTCTTCAAATCAAACACCTTTGATTAAGTCTTGTATGATGTTTTCATCTTCATCCAGTACTTATAACGGTCGAGGTTCCTTCCACTTGAAAAACACACCGATCCAACATCTTAAGGTTGTTACACAACCTTACGTTCTATAGTCACATTACCCTTACCAGTCAAAACTAAAGAACCTAAATGGTTTAGTCGTGCTCAACCTGCAAACTCAAAAATGCCGAGCCCGAAAATCTTTGTTCTTAAATGATTCACACATGAAGTAGGTGTATATTAACTGCACAATCAACCATATACATCTAACCAAGTACTTATTGCTACTCGATTAGAAAGTGCATGTATGAAGACATTAATAATAAGAGCCCTTGACTTGATAAAGAACTAAGATCCATGATACAACATCATATCGGGGTCCAGAGTTTAACAACAAAAGTGAAATCCATGATCTTAAAGCGAAAATTGCAAGGATCTTATGCGAGAAAAGCAACATCAAGAACTCGATAACACCAAGTGAGCTCCCCTCTACCCTTTCAACCATCTACTTTCCTGTACATACCAACCCTTCTATACACCATCTTTATAATGAACCCTTGGACGAGAATACCAATTTCGGTCTAACCTATACGACTGTACCAAAGTCCAACTCACCCTCCTCCAAACCCACAAAAGATCCACACTAAAAAGCACAAAAAACTTCACGTCCCTAGTCCAACACTTGCCAACTCCATCCCATGTTTCGAATACATAATCCGACTCCTTTTCAACTCCAAATCCTACGGATCCCAAACAAAAAGCACCTCTTTACCAGTGTATTCTTCTCGGCTTACTAAATATATGATGGAAAATTCATCTCCATCTTCTAGCTTAGTCGTCTGAACACTCTTAATACTCTCGGAGTCATTAACTCTTCTTCCAACTGTTTAGCTTAACCAAACTTCATCGGATTCATCCCTCGACCAATTGAATGCACCCTTTACGATTCGAGTCGGGAATTTACGAGATATTTTTGGGCTCGCGTAAGGTCAAACTCCTCATTAGTTCTCCTCACTCTTGAGGAAAGACCTCCTCACCAGTACGCTTATGTAGATATCCCTGATGATGAAGATTCAACTCATGGAGAACAACCAGCTCTCTATGGGATCATGACACAATTCCTCAAAATCACCAAGTTCTCACTGATTTACTTTTGATGATATCCCAAGGACAAAGTGGCCAGCAAGATTCCGAGAGTTCACGAGAGCTTGGATTGATGTTGAGATGCTTTAACCGGGAGTCACAACTCTTAAAGTTCTTCGGGAGTTCGGTTCAAGCAGTTCTTGGGCTCTCTCAAGATTGGTTTGATAGCGTGGGTCCTATCGCCAACTCCCGATTTGTTCAGGTTTCCAAATGTGTCACTCGTTGGGGTATAATTTATGATCAGTTTATTAGAGAACCTCATTGCGACCAAAGAGCTTGCTCGCGAGAATCATGCAGATGAAGTGTTGTTCCTTACAGCATAAAGATCTTGATTTTCATTACAAGCATATGTCCATTCTCTTCTATTAGCTCAATGACTTTAATGATCCGACATTAAAGCATGTTTTCATCGTTTCAGTTCTTATGAATTACATCCCAAGCTTAAAGTTATTGATCATTGTGAATCGGTTCAATGTTGCAGAACATGTCGCTCGGCAAGATTTATCAATTAGTCGTTAATTCTCTTGAATGGCTATGTGAGCCAAAGAAATTTTGAGAGATCTCATTGACAACAAACAACCTTTTAGAACTGACTTACAAGAACTCCTTATCTCGAGATCAAAAGTAAGTCCGAAAAAGATCAATATTGTTCTCCAAAAGAAGCACTCATTTAAAAAAGTATGCCCACTTGGAGAAGGTCCAGATTCTAATTTTCTAAAGAAAAAGAAGCGCTTATCGCTTTTCAAAATAAAAAGAACCTTCGCGGATGCACAAAGACGAAGGACTCAGTGTAATATACGCAAAAAGAAAAGCACATTTTGCTAGAATTGTCTTTATGAGACGAGGCAAAATTGTTTCATCTATTCAAACATCCTGAGCGCACTTTACACATGCTTTACGACTCTGCGAAGATGTTGAATACTTATTTACAATGATCGATGATCAGGACTATGATGAACAAATAGCATTCTTCCTTTTTCTTCTTCCTTCCATGATTCCTCTTCTCTGAACCTCATAACGATAGGCTTATGGTGCACATTATCAACTGTACTTTCATTAGTTATGGCTTCCAGTGGGAAGATTTAGATTCACTTTATCCAAACCAAGGTACTTTCTTCTAAATACTCCAAACCTTAATCGAGTCATCAAGCTTTCTTGACAGGATCGAAAAACCCAAATATTATTCCTTAATATTATTAAGACTCAACATCATCTTGAATATTTGAGAAGTTGTAAAAGGAACTATTTCCTACTTTCTTATCTCCAAAAAACCCACTGGTATTCGCTTTTTTCAGAATCGTAGTCATTAGGATCAAAGTTATAGGTTCTACTCTTCCCGATAAGGACCTATTAATTGGATTTGATACTCTTCAATAAATTCCCAAACCTACTGATTATGGCCATAGGAATTAATTTTAAACATATGTTTCTTCCATACACAACTACTTTAAAACTATAGTCGGGCCTCTGTATCCTTCGCCATTATGGAAAAATACTCGCTTCTTTATTGAGCTTCCTTTTTAGCTTAATAAGGGCATCAATCCTACAAAGGCCACTCATCCGGGGATGACTCCGCTTTGACTCTCGAGTTATTTGAAGATGAATGCGGCAAATTTTTTGTCACGAAAGGTTAATTGAGCCCACGACTTCAAATTGGGCTTGCCAAGCCTTTTTATGTTGAAGCGGTCGAGAAATAGTTCGGGGCAAAAAGAGACTTGCTGATAGAGTTAATAGCTCCTTAAACCTGCTTTTCTATTTGATGACAAGTTTCTCTTCCCAAAATCCAATCCTATTTGTCCACATCAGAAGTTACAAAGATTTTTTCAAAGTTTGATCTAAAGGTCTAAGTTTTGGCAACTTGCAGCATCCATCCAAGCGTGACCGATACAAAAATAGCTTTCTGTATCCCTAATGCTCATTACCAAGGGATGGTAATGCCTTTCTTTGGCCTTAAAGTGGCACCTTCGCTTTTTCAAAAGGCGATGACATGGATCTTCGAGCCTATCCTCCACCATACTCTTATCTCTACATAGATGACATGCTTTTGTTTTTCTATCGATCACGAGACATACATGGAATTACTTTCCATCGTTTCACTAGATTGTGGATCGCATGGCATTATGTTGTTGGCAAGAAAGAGCGCTTTAGGCTAGATATCGGTTAAATTTCTTGGTATAGTCTTAAAAGAAAGAAAGTATCATCTTGGGCCCAGCATATCACCCAAGAACTCGTTACACTTTCTAGATCCACAATCTCATCAGAAAAATAACTGCAAAGCAATTTCTAGGCATCATCAATTACCTTCTTGACTTTGATGTGATCCGTAGTGCCGGAGCATTAAAGATCCGTTGCTTGTTCCGTAAAGGCCAATTACGAGAGCACGAGCTAAGAAGATCAAAGGAAGCCATGCAGAGGATTTATTCAAGCTACTTTGGATGACTTCAATTCAAGTTCAATTTGCAAGAGTCTAATATTCAAGATGGGCTTGAACGAGGAGGAACTAGCCTTGGTACACTTGATTCGTAGTTAATGAAGTGGCGAGCATCGGAGAGAATGATTTTTGAAGTATAATAAGGGCCTGAAGAGTAATTTAAATTTGTAGATGCATTCTTTACGTCGAGAGCTTATTGTGGGTTAAAATCCGACATCATATGACCAAGTTATGGCCCTGTTTAAAATAAGATTGGCATTGCAGGCCAAGGCCACTCACGTCCTATGGGTCCAGGTTTTTTAAATTTAGGGTTTTCTCTTATTTTTAAGTTAGTTAGGGTTAGCCACGCTTATATAAACACTCCTTTATGTTATTTTGACAGGAGACTTTTTGACATTATTGAGTTTAATATCATTGGGAGGATTTTCTCAACTTGGTCTTGAAAGAACTTTCGACTTATCAAAGGATTTGATAGCTTTTGTGGCGTCTTATCTAGCAATACGGGTTCTTGAGACTTAGCTTCCCAAGGGTTTGGATCTTTTATCTAAATTTTGATCATATTGGCTTTCTTGGGTTTTTTTTGTCAATCTAGTTGTGGGTTTTCTAGCTTTGATCTAGAATGGTTCTCATCGAGATTGATACTTTACTGCGTAATATTATTGATGGTTCGGCAATCAACACACATTCTCCAATTCCCATCCTTCTTTGGTACTAGTAGCACTGGTACTGCATCACGGGCTCGTACTCTCCCTCGTACCTTTTGCTGTTCAAGCTCTATAACTTGCCTTTGCTCATTAGCTCACTATAACTTGCCTTTGAAGCTCTTTGGTCTCGTCGGGATTACTTCTATAGGCTGGCCTATTCGGTATGCATTATGTACCGGTACGAAATCTATTTGATGGCTCAATGCACTCTAATGGGTGGTAAGCCAATAGGCATTTCCTCCGAAAAACACATCTTCAAGCTCCCCGTAACAAAGAAGTATGCAACACCTGAAGAGAAGGATTAATGTCATCAAAGGTTAGATATGATTCTTTGAACACGAGCAAAACCATGAAATGGCTTGTTTTATATGCTTTCCTAATCTCACCCACTCCCGCAAAAAGTTCTTTCTCACTCTTCCCTCTTTCTCACTCTTTTCTTTTCTCTCACTTTTAGCCTCACTCTCTTTCTTTTTCTTCTCATAACTCTCGAACTCACTCTTTTTATTTTGTCTTTCTTTTTCCTCATCTTTATTTGGTCCTCGTAGACCTCTTTTGGTGTTAAAGGAACAAGCGTAACACTGCTCCCTTTTGTGACAAAGCTATATCTATTCCTAAACCCATCATGTGTCACCTTCCTATCATACGCCATGGCCTTCCAATAATAAATGCCTAAAGATGCATAGGAACTACATCACAAAGACCTCATCACTATACTTTCCAATAGTAAATGTTACCAATACTTGCTTATTAACTTTGACCTCTCCACAATCATTTAACCACCGTAATTCGTAAGGCACTGGATGCGTTAGCAAGGCTAACCACAACTTCTCTTCACAAGGGTAGTACTAGCTACATTAGTGCATAACTCCCACCATCTATTATCATACTACACACCTTATTATTCACAATGCATTTAGTATGGAAGATGTTCTCTCTCCGCTGCTCCATGTCATCAACACTCATTTGTGTACTCAAAGCACGCCTAGCAACTAGGGATTCACCTTTCGCAAGGTATTCTACTTCATCATCATCACTAGCATCAATCAACGCCGGCATTTCCCCACCATCACTCTCACTCTCACTCACCGATTCTCCACTATCTTGCATCACCATAACTCTCTTATTTGGGCCTTTGAGAAGCAATGTGTCCAGAACCCAAACACTTGAAGCACTTGATGTCCCGATTCTTCCGTGGTTGAAATTCGGCACTTAGATTTGTTTTTGATATTGAAATCTTCTTTTGCACTTGGGTGGTTCAGTCTTGATACCTGCATGTCGTCTCTCATTATTACTCCACTTCGGTTTCCATGGATTTGAAGAAGCCAAAGTGATGAGAACCCCTTCTAGATCAAGCTAGAAAAACCCACAACTAGATTGACAAGAACCCAAGAACGTCAATATGATCGTAATTTGGATAAAAGATCCAAACCCTTGAGAAGCTAAGTCTCAAGAACCCGGATTGCTAGATAAGACGCCACAAAGGTTAGCAAATCCTTTGATAAGTCAAAAGTTCTTTCAAGAACAAGTTGAGAAAATCTTCTCAATGATATTAAACTCAATAATGTCAAAAGTCTCTTAAAATAACATAAAACCCTAAAATTAAAAACTCGGACCCCGCAAGGACCCCGTAGGCCTTGGCCTCGGCAAGCCACTTATTTTAAACGGGCCATAACTTGGTCATATGATGTCGGATTTTAACCCACAATATACTGTTTCAAGCTCTCTGACGTAAGGAATGCATCTACAAATTTAGAATTACTCTTCTGGCCCTTATTATACTTCAAAAATCATTCTCTCTGATGCTGCCACCTCGTTAGCTAGAATCAAGTGTACCAAGGCTGGTTCCTCCTCGTTCAAGCCCATCTTGAATATTGGATTCTTGCAATAGTGCTAAAATCCTTAACAAATCGCCGATAAAAACTAGCTAAACCATGAAAGCTCCTTACCTCATCGATACTCTTAGGCGTTGGCCACTCCCTAATAGCCTTAACCTTTTCTTGATCCATCTCTATACCATTTGCACCAACAACAAAACCAAGAAAAACAACTTTCTACATGCAAAAAGAACATTTCTTAAAATTAGCATACAACTTTTCTTTCCTCAAAACATCTAACACACATCGCAAATGTGCAATATGCTCTTCTAAAGTCTTGCTGTACGCTAGAATATCATCAAAATAAACAACAACAAACTGACCTATAAAGTACTAGGTGCATTAGTAAGACCAAAAGGCATAACTAACCATTCATACAATCCATATTTGGTCTTAAAGGCGAGTTTTCCATTCATCACCTTCTCTCATGCGAATTTGGTGATAGCCACTTTTTAAATCAATTTTAGAAAATAAACAAGCTCCATGCAATTCATCCAAAGATATCATCCAACCTAGGAATGGGATGGCGATATTTTACCGTAATATTATTGATGGCTCGGCAATCAACACACATTCTCCAATTCCCATCCTTCTTTGGGCTCATGCTCTCTCTCACGTACCCGCTTGCTCATCAGCTCTATAACTTGCCTTTGAAGCTCTTTGGTCTCCTCGGGATTACATCTATAGGCTGGCCTATTGGGTATGACAGCTCACGGTACGAAATCTATTTGATGCTCAATGCCTCTAATGGGTGGTAAGCCAACAGGCATTTCCTCTGGAAACACATCTTCAAACTCCCGTAACAAAGAAGTAACAACACTCAGAAAGAGAAGGATTAATGTCATCAAAGGTTAGATATGATTCTTTGAACACGAGCAAAACCATGAAATGGCTTGTTTTATATGCTTTCCTAATCTCACCCACTCCCTGCAAAGAAGTTCTTTCTCACTCTTCCCTCTTTCTCACTCTTTTCTTTTCTCTCACTTTTAGCCTCACTCTTTTTATTTTGTCTTTCTTTTTCCCTCATCTTTATTTGGTCCTCGTAGACCTCTTTTGGTGTTAAAGGAACAAGCGTCCGCTTCTCCCATTTTTGACAAAGCTATATCTATTCCTAAACCCATCATGTGTCACCTTCCTATCATATCGCCATGGCCTTCCCGATAATAAATGCCCAACATGCATAGGAACTACGTCACAAAGCACCTCATCACTATACTTTCCAATAGTAAATGTTACCAATACTTGCTTATTAACTTTGACCTCTCCACAATCATTTAACCACCTAATCTGTAAGGCTTGGGATGCGTTAGCTTAAGTGGTAACCCTAACTTCTACAAGGGTAGTACTAGCTACATTGGTGCAACTCCCACCATCTATTATCATACTACACACCTTATTATTCACAATGCATCTAGTATGGAAGATGTTCTCTCTCTCACTGCTCTATGTCATCAACACTCATTTGTGTACTCAAAGCACGCTTAGCAACTAGGGATTCACCTTTCGCAGGGTATTCTAACGTATCATCATCACTAGCATCAATCAACTACTGGCATCTCCCCACCATCACTCTCACTCTCACTCACTAATTCTCCACTATCTTGCATCACCATAACTCTCTTATTTGGGCAACTGAGAAGCAATGTGTCCAGGACCCCAAACACTTGAAGCACTTGATGTCCCGATTCTTCGTGGTTGAGATTCAGCCTTAGATTTGTTTTTGATCTTGAAATCTTCTTTTGCCTTAGTGTGGTTCAGTCTTGATACCTTCATGTCGTCTCTCATTATTGCTTCACTTCTGGGTTTCCATGGATTTGAAGAAGTCGAAATATACCTTACTTGTACCCCTTCCTTTACAATTGCCTCTCCACCTTCATAGCCATGTGGACCATATCCTCCAACTCCACATATTGCTGTAGCTCCACTACATTGGCAATATCTTTATTCAATCCGGTCAAAAACGTGCCATTGTAGCTTCCCTATCTTCCTCTACATTAGCCCTAATCATAGCGATCTCCATCTCTTTATGGTAATCCTCTACGCTCATCGATCCTTGGGTAAGGCTTTGTAGCTTAAGATAAAGATCCCTATAGTAATGATTAGGAATGAACCGCTTTCTCACAAGCGTCCTCAACTCTCCCCATGTAGCTATAGGCCTTCTCGATTCCTCCTCCTATTATTCACCAATGGATCCCACCAAATAATAGCATAGTCGTGAATTCGATAGCTCGGCAGCTTTACCTTTTCTCCTCTACGAATAATTGTGACAATCAAAGATCAACTCAACCTTCTTTTCCCACTCCAAGTAAGCCTCTGGATTACTCCTTCCTTGAAACGAAGGAATAGTCACTTTGATTTTGCCTAAATCTCTATCCTCCTCATCTCTCTCCAACACCCCCTTTCTTGTCTACCTCTTCTATATCTCACTCTATCCCTTTCTATTTTGGATGCTCGATCATCACCATCATCTTCCCAAATTTCATTTCTCATTTCATCCTCATCTATAGGCTCATATCTATGCCTATTATTTTTCCCATTATGTCTTGCTTCATCATGTCCAGCCTCTGCATTACGGTGCCTCTACTAGTTTGTTCCTACTCGAATACCCTCAATGGCAGCTCCTAATGTTGCCTCAACCGGCTTCCCATCTCATCAAACCTCGCATTCATCTTCTCAAATGCCCGGTGCATTGCCTTGAAAGTGAAAGTAAAGTCTACCGTAGAAGGTCATGCCTCACTTTTATCATCCATATTAGTTATTTGAATCTGCAAAGAGATGTTAGCAAAATAGAAAAACAACAATGAACCTCACAAGCCTCACGTGTTTACACTCGCGATGTCACTCACTCGTGTTTACACTCAAATAGGCTTTTACTCGAAGTTGTGCTCACACACTCTTACCTTTTACCACTCTTATATTTTCTCGGTCAAGTTCTTTAGGAACTAATAACTCAATCAAGGGAAAGTACCAAAGTATAATCCTTCTAACAATCACAGTTCAAGAAACAAGAAAAAGGAAAAAGGAAACAAACGAACAAGAATATAGGAAACAAGAATAACAAAACCAAGAACACAAAGGAGATCACCCAATATGATTATTATTAATGTGATTTTTTTCTTTTTTTTTTTTCAATCAATTTTTTTTTTGCTCTTTTTTTTTTTGTAATCCCTAAATAATTGAAATTTGAATGAATTTAGGGAAAAAGGTAAAATTTATGGATTTAAGGAAAGAAACCACAAGGATGCAAAATTGATATATAAAAACCCTAAAAAAACTATTCATGCGATACTGTTTCACTACCAGACTGTTCACGGTTTTTTTTTTTGCTATAACAAGAATGAAAAATCTCAAATAAGAATGAGAAAAAAAAAACAATAAAGATAGATGAATCTGACCTTGGTGCCTAAGCTCTGATACCAACTGATGAGAACCTCTTCAAGATCAAGCTAGAAAAACCCACAACTAAATTGACAAAAAAAACCCAAGAAAGCCAATATGATCAAAATTCAGAAAAAGTCCAAACCCTTGATAAGCTAAGTCTCAAGAACCCAAATTGCTAGATAAAGACGCCACAAAGGTTAGCAAATCCTTTGATAAGTCGAAAATTCTTTCAAGAACAAGTTGAGAAAATCCTCCCAATGATATTAAACTCAATAATGTCAAAAATCCCCTCAAAATAACATAAAGCTTAGAGTGTTTATATAAGGTGGCTAATCCTAATCCCAACTTAAAAATAAGAGAAAACCCTAAAATTAAAAACCTGGACCGACAGATCATGTGGCCTTGGCCTGCAAGCCATTTATTTTAAACGGGCCATAATTTGGTCATATGATGTCGGATTTTAACCCACAATATACCGTTTCCCGAAGCTCTCGACGTAAGGAATGCATACACAAATTTAGAATTACTCTTCTGGCTCTTATTATACTTCAAAAATCATTCTCTCCGATGCTCGCCACCTCGTTAGCCCGAATCAAGTGTACCAAGGCTAGTTCCTCCTCGTTCAAGCCCGTCTTGAATATTGGACTCTTGCAAATTGAACTTGAATTGAAGTCATCTAAAGTAGCTTGAATAAATCCTTGCATGGCTTCCTTGATCTTCTTAGCTCGTGCTCTCGTAATTGGCCCTTCTAGAACAAGCAACGGATCTTTAATGCTACGAGCACTACGGATGACATCGGACTTTTTACCACATGTTACGGTCCACACTAGCCCCTCTCTCATTGATGCTGAAAAAGAGTGTCCCTCCTTGGGGACTAGCTCGGACAACGGCTTCTCTCCGGCCTAAAGCGAGATAGCACAACAGCCACTTCCACTCAAAATACCAATCTGTCGGTTGACGAATCCTACTGAGACGGATGCTAGTGAGTGATTAGCTGGGAAGCCATTCTCCTTGAAGAAATTAATGGATCGAAAGCTAACGGGAATCTCTGTGGATATAAAACAAGTAATCATCCACACCATTCCTCTTCTTGCATCAACGATTTTTCGGTTATAGTCCACCTGTTCCCAATCCTTTCGGTCCAAGAATGAGGAAGAAGTTTTCCTTCAACCTCCACTAAATTTATCCCGGAGCACTTAGATCGAAGTCAAAGATCGGATTTTTGACAAAGCCATGAACCATTTGAGTTATCTAGAAAGTTCATCTACAACAAAATGGAGAGTTTGGACACTTTTACGGGATATCAAAAACATTCCTCCAATCTATGTAGATGGTCAAATGCCACTACTACAAATCGTTCGATCCTTTCCCGGATCTAGACCCGGATGCACGAAGTTGTCTTTCGACTGCAACATCTTTTTCCACCGTGCTTGACGACGCTACCAATTGGGGACACAATGTGATTTACAATGCTATTCCTCACGCATACTATGCCTTTTGGTTCTTGATCAACATTTATCCTATGGCGATTCTATTTGAACCTCACCTCGTCCATGAAGTTGCAGGTACAACCATGGAAGATGGTTTGACCGCTTGTAGACCCACTTTATATAGCTCCTTAATCACTATCACATTTCTTAACCTACTATTCTCATAGTAAAACTGAGAGATATCTTGGGTCGTGACAAACCACCATTGATTTGGGTTGTTGATCATCATCATATGAGTGACCACACTCATTCCATGTGGGAAGGTTGCCTCCATGCTTGAACAGCTCTTGTAGAAGTCTACAATATAGAGACTATGTATAACATACATAGTCCAGTATCTCCCAGCACCCAAACAACACCTGATCTGTTTTACAAAGAAGCAATTAGGAATAGCATTCTATGGAGTGATGATGAATCAGAACTTGATATGCTAGAAAAGTATACTGCTTGGCTTCACCACCAAGGGTGCAATACATCTCCAAAATGGTTTCTGCCTCGACCTTCCGAGGAAGATCCCACATGGTATATGGATATCCTTGTGAACCTCTCGCAAATATGAATACGCCACAACCAGGACATGGTCACCCACCCTTGACCCACCATAACCAAAGCTCGCTCAGGGGATAAGTATCAACTATTCATGCAGCAGACAATGTTATTTTGTCTCCATCTCATAGCTTTGGAGAAAGAGCACCTGTCATGTGATAAGCACATATTTTCTATAATTTTATTATTAATTTCTCCATCTTTTTCTTGTTTTGGTATTAAATATTATAATTATTTTAGTTAATTTTTAATTTAGTTATTTTATTAAATTTATTTTATTATATTAATTCTTAATCTTAATTTTTATATTTTGTTATTTTAGGTATATTATGGGATTAAAGAGGAATTAAATCGGAATATTCGGGATGAAATCTACTCGGAATACTCAGAAATGGGAAAGAAATAAAGAGATTTAATTAAATCAAGTCAAGAAATATTTGATTTAATTAAATTATCATGCATGGCTTACATTGTAGGAAACAAATTGCATGTGCATGGAAATAAAAGAAATTAGGCAATGGAAATTCAAGCAGCCAATATGCATGTGAATTTGGGCTTTTGGCTTTAGAGTTGGCAAAGGTCGGTGGCTTCAAGTGGGCTTCACGTGCAAGGCTAAATGGAAAGCAAATTCATTGCTTAGAGATTTGATTCGGCCAAGCAATCCAAATCCAATAAGAATTCGCCATGCACTATAAAAGCATAAGACAAGCGGCAATTGAAGTGGGGATTTCGGTAGCCACAAGACATAAAGAGAATTCGGCAGCCAAGAATTAAAGACAAGCAGCAGCCGCAAGAAGAGAAAAATAAGGAGAAGTCGGAAGAATTAAATTGAAGCAGCCAACACTTGAATTAATTCCTATGACTGGTTTTATCTACTCTTTTGTTCCCAATTTAATTATGTTAGGCTAAATTTTCTATTTGGTTAAGGGTGAATTCAAAACCCCAAACATGCTATTTAATTAATAATTAATTTCTATCATTAAATTTCTTTAATTGAGATTGTTTATGTTCTTCTGTTATAAAGGTTTATGATTTTATTCTTGACTTGTTTAAGTGGCCAATTAGATAGGGCTTGAATAAATTCTATTGCTAGATTAAAATTCTTGATCCGTAATTGTTTTGATATTTTAATCATTAGTAGCAGATTGGAATCCGTGATTTTAATTGGAGAATATAACCTAGGTTAAATAATCCGAGCTTGTGTGTTTATTGCCTAGATCAACCTAAAATCTTTCTCTGCTTAATGCTTCCATTATCTTAAATTTAGAGAGCATGTTCTAAATTATTTAATGGTTAGAGATTGGGTGAAGAGCTTGTTTTGCCCAATGTTTCGATGAGGAAAGATAGGGATTAACAAAGCTTATTGTTATCTACGGTTGATAGTTTCAATGGAAATTGATGATAGAATAAATATTCTATGCATGTTTGGTGGTGGCGAAGGATCCTTTGACCAAAGTTTTCATTATTATTACTTCTTCCTCATTTAATTAGAGTTCATTTTAAATTATTAATTTAATATTTTAGTTTCTTTATTTCTTGCAATTTAGTTAAAAATTCATTAAACCCCCCTTTTATTTATAATTGGTATTATTATTATTATTATTATTTTATTTTAAGTCTTTATTTTAAAATTGATAATAAATAAAACTAACTAGTCTTTGTGGGATCGATCCTTACTTTCCTATATTAGCTATTTATATTATTAGTAAGGTTTTAAATTTGGTGTACCCTAACGACACTACCATCATGTCATGTATCTTTTTCCCTTTGTTGTTGATGAGAACCCTTCTAGATCAAGCTAGAAAAACCCACAACTAGATTGACAAAAACCCAAGAAAGCCAATATGATCAAAATTCAGATAAAAGATCCAAACCCTTGAGAAGCTAAGTCTCAAGAACCCGGATTGCTAGATAAGACGCCTCGAAAGGTTAGCAAATCCTTTGATAAGTCAAAAGTTCTTTCAAGAACAAGATGAGAAAATCCTCTCAATGATATTAAACTCAATAATGTCAAAAGTCCCTTCAAAATAACATAAAGGAGTGTTTATATAAGGTGGCTAATCCTAATCTAACTTAAAAATAAGAGAAAACCCTAAAATTAAAAACCTGGACCCGCGAGGCCGCCAGCCTGCAAAGCCACTTATTTTAAACGGGCCATAACTTGGTCATATGATGTCTGATTTTAACCCACAATATACTGTTTCGAAGCTCTCGACGTAAGGAATGCATCTACAAATTTAGAATTACTCTTCTGGCCCTTATTATATTTCAAAAACCATCCTCTCCGATGCTCGCCACCTCGTTAGCCCGAATCAAGTGTACCAAGGCTGGTTCCTCCTCATTCAAGCCCATCTTGAATATTGGACTCTTGCAAATTAAACTTGAATTGAAGTCATCCAAAGTAGCTTGAATAAATCCTTGCATGGCTTCCTTGATCTTCTTAGCTCGTGCTCTCGTAATTGGCCCTTACGGAACAAAGCAACGGATATTTAATGCTCGAGCACTCACGGATCACATCGGTTGTGTTGTGCTTTTACTTTTTCACTTTTGCTTTTCACCTTTACTTTACGAAAAGTTGTTTGTCATTTTCCTTTAATGGGTTTGCTTTTCCAAATGTTACTTTTGACTTTTGTTTGTTTGCAATAATGTGGCTAGGGTCCTATCCTACCACTTTATCACGTGTTGGCTTGCTTTGCTAAAGTTACTTTCGATTTTTGTTTGTTTGTAATCAAGTGGCTAGGGAACCTATCCCACCACTAAAGTTTGTTAGCTTGATTAACGGAGCTTTTCTTGTATATAGAAAACTCCTCCCCTTTTGTAAAATAAGGTTGAAAAAGCTTGAACAAGCTTGAAAAACGAGAAGCTTGGATAAGCTTAAAAATCAATGAAAAATAGCCTTATGTCTTTCTTCAAGGAGAACAGACTCCCAGGTACTCATCACTAGCATCCGTCTGTAGGATTTCTTTTGTTTTCTCTAAGTATTCCTGAAGTTAGACTCTTATCTAAGTTTGTTCATCTCTATCCTAGTTGAGTACGTCCCATACACATACCTTGTGTAGGTTTCCGTATAGCAGGAGATTATCCAACCTTTCAAACCTTAAATCGGTATAGAAAGATGACTATTACTCCATTGTTCATGTTCACAATAGCCAAACAGACCGACGTTCAGATAACGTGGTATATGGAACTCAAGTATCTTCATTCTCTACAGTCTAACAACGCCACCGTACTTTCCTACTCGAGGTGGTATAATTTGTGATAAGTTTATTGTATTTTGCAAACAAAAGAGAAAACATCTTCCAACTCATGACTTCATCTTCATCTCAACCTACAAATCTACCTCCTATTTCTATGTCTTCTACTTTGTCTTTACCCAAATTTGCACTAAACACCTAATTCGCCCCGCTCTTGGGTTGCACTCTAGAATTTCATTTGGTACCAGAGCTAGGTTCTCTCGATTATAACTTAACTTTTTAAGAGAAAACGATCTATGGCAACCAAAAATGAGTCCACATTTAGGAAAGGACAGTCCACTGCTAGACCACCATATTTTGAGGGAAATGATTACACATATTAGAAAACTAGGATGATAATTTAGTTGCAAGCCTTAGATTATGAGATTTGTGATATTGTTAATATGGCCCTTTCATGCATTCTACTCAAAATAAAGAAGGGGAAGATATCCCTAAACCTTCTAGTCAATGGAGTGAAGAAGAAAAGAAAAAGATGTCTCTAAACTCCAAAGCTATAAATGCTCTCTTTTGTGCTCTAGAAAAGAAAGAATTCCATAGAGTCTCGCGAGGTTGTGAAAATGCTCATGAAATTTGGAGAAAACTTGTGGTAGTCTATGAAGGTACAAATCAGGTTAAAGAGTCCAAAATTGATGTGATCTAGAAGGGCCAATTACGAGAACACGAGCTAAAAAGATCAAGAAAGCAATGCAAGGATTTATTCAAGCTACTTTGGATGATTTCAATTCAAATTCAATTTGCAAGAGTCCAATATTCAAGATGGGCTTGAATGAGGAGGAACTGATGAGAACCCTTCTAGATCAAGCTAGAAAAACCCACAACTAGATTGACAAGAACCCAAGAAAGCCAATATGATCGGAATTCGGATAAAAGATCCAAACCTTGAGAAAATCCTTTCAATGATATTAAACTCAATAATGTCAAAAGTTTCTTCAAAATAACATAAAGTAGTGTTTTTATAAGGTGGCTAACGTTAAATTAACTTAAAAATAAGAGAAACCCCTAAAATTAAAAACCTGGACCCGCAAGACCCCACGGGGCCTTGGCACCTGTAAAGCCACTTATTTTAAACGGGCCATAACTTAGTCATATGATATCGGATTTTGACCGACAATATACCGTTTTGAAGCTCCCTACGTAAGGAATGTATCTACTGAATTAGAATTACTCTTCTGGCCCTTATTATACTTCAAAAATATCCTCTCCGATGCTCGCCACCTCGTTAGCTCGAATCAAGTGTACCAAGGCTGGTTCCTCCTCATTCCAGCCCATCTTGAATATTGGACTCTTGCAAATTGAATTTGGATTGAAGTCATCCAAAGTAGCTTGAATAAATCCTTGCATTGCTTCCTTGATCTTCTAAGCTTGTGATCTCGTAATTGGCCCTTCTGGAACAAGCAACGGATCTTTAATGCTTTGAGCACTCTGGATCACATCATTCCCCTCTACTCAAAAGGATTCGTCCTCGAATACGAACTGCATCAAAGGGAGAAAGATCGAAACATTAAAGGTAGCGAACATGTTATACTCACTGGAAGATCCACTTTATAAGCGTTGTCATTAATACGCTCAACAATCTGAAATGGACCATCTCCTCGAGGGTGCAACTTAGATTTCCTCTGGGCTGGAAACCTCTCCTTACGCATGTGAACCCAAACCCAATCGCCGAATTTAAAAATCACACATTTCCTACCCTTATTAGCTTGAGTAGCGTACTATTCATTCTTCTTCTCAATGTGAAGCCGTGCTTTCTCATGAATGGACTTTATCAACTCCACTTTCTTTTGACCATCCAAGCTAGCACTCGCATCAACGGGCAAAGGAATCAAATCTATTGGAGTCAACGGATTAAAACCATAAACAATCTCAAATGGAGAATAGGAAGTAGAAGAATAAATGCTCCTATTATATGCAAACTCTATAAATGGCAAATAGTCTTCCCAAGATTTCAAATTTTTATTAATGATAGTGCGCAAAAGCTGAGATAAAGTTCTATTGACCATTTCAGTTTGACCATCAGTCTGAAGGTGACAAGTAGTAGAAAACAAAAGTTTAGCACCTAACTTACCCCATAATACCTTCCAAAAGTGACTAAGGAACTTAGCATCTCTATCCAAAACAATACTTCTAGGAACACCATGGAGTCGCACTACCTCCCTAAAGAACAAATCAGCTACATTGGTGGCATCATCTGATTTATGACATGGAATGAAATGTGCCATCTTGCTAAATTTATCTACGATCACGAAAATGGAATCTCTTCCCTTTCGAGTCCTAGGTAGCCCTAAAACAAAATCTATAGAAATATCTACCCAAGGCTCTCTAGGAACTGGTAAAGGCGTATACAAACCATGTGGATTACATATGCGAATGACATCTTTTTTCATCTTAGGCCAATAAAAATGCGCATGTAATGTCTCTAAAGTTTTCTTAACCCCAAAATAACCCATCAAGCCACCACTATGTGCCTCTCTCACTAGCAACTCACGCATAGAACTATTAGGCACACAAAGCTTGTTTTCCCTAAACAAATAATCATCATGCTTATAAAATTTACCGAATGATCCTTTGTCACATATAGCAAACACATCAATAAAATCAGAATCATTGGCATATAATTCCTTAACATACTCAAATCCAAGCTTTTTGGCACTTAAAGAATTAAGAAGCACATACCTACGAGATCCACTCACGTTGAGTACAAAAGATGAACCAATTCGTCCCGATGAACGATATCATCTATCGGGTTACCCAAGACCAACAAAACGACCATATACCAACAAAGGGGTCTGACTATTTTCGCGCATACCACATTATCTTTTCGCCTTGTCCGTCGGCTTTTCTTTAAACATGAACAACGTACTCACGATCGTCGTTTCTCAAGTGAAGCAAGGGCTTTGGGGTTAGTAACCAACTAACTATACGAAACCTACACAAGGTTTTGTGTATAGGACGTACTCAACAAGGATAGAGATGAACAAACTCAAAGAAGAGTCTAACCACTGGAATACTTAGAGAAAACAAGAGAAAGTTTAGAAGAAAGCCATTTATCTTATGTCTCACTTATTTTCATCTTATCTTACAAAAGGGGAGGAGTTTCCTTTATATAGGAAAAGCTCCGTGAAACAAGCAAACAAACTTTAGTGGTGGGACAGGTTCCCTAGCCACTTGATTACAAACAAAAATTAAAAGTAACTTTAACAAAGCAATCTAACACGTGTGTGGTAGGACAGACTCCTAACCACATGATTGCTAACAAACAAAAGATAAAAGTAGCTTTTGAAAAAGCAAAGCTACATTATTACAAACAAACAAAAGTCATAAAGTGACTTTATGAAAAGCAAACTCCCTAAAAGACAAACAAAAAAGCAAAAGTTAAAAATAAAGCACAAGACAACAAAAGAAAGAGACACATGATAGGTGTTCTTTCCTAAAGTGGTGAGAAGCAAATTTATGGAGACAGTTGGTGTCCTTGGTGGGTAATCCAAGTATGATACTGTTCTCTCATATCAAGCTCAGAGTCATCATCGCTCCAGATAATGCTATTTTGGATTGCTGCTTTGTAAAACAAATCGGGGGTTGTCCAGGTCTTTGGGAGATATGGAACTATGAGTGTTGTACATTCTGCAGTGTTGTAAACTTTTGCAAGAGCTGTACGAGCATGGAGACAGCCTTCCCACATAGAATGAGAATGATCACGAGTATAGATGTGATTAACGACACGAATCGGCGGGGGTTTATTACGGCACCAAATGTCTCGTAATTGTATGATGACAATGGTAGGTGAGAAATATGGTGGCCATCAAGAAGGCTGCAGAGTGAGATGATCGGCAAAGATGGGGAGAACAAGCGATCAAACCATCGTCCATGATTGTATCGACGACTTCGGTGGATGAGTTGAGGATCAAACAGAAGCTCGCTAGTAGGATACATGTTGAACAAAAGCCAAAAAGCATAATATGTTTGAGGCATGGCATTGCAAATTAAATCATGACCCCGGTTTGTATCTTCGTCAATAACATGGAAAAAGGATGTTGTAGGACGAAAAACAAACTTGTGCATCTGGTCGAAGTCGGGAAAAGGATCAATCGGACTATAGGATACTATCGACCATCCGTATTGACAAGAGGAGTATTTTTAATGTCATACGAAGTGCCCAAATTTTCCACTTTGTTGGAGGAGAACTCTCGGGATAACTCGGATGGTTTGTAACATTGTCAAAAATCTGTCTTTGGATCTCCGTAGGAAGTGCCTGGATAAAGTCAGGGAGATTAAAAGATAACTGCATCGTCATTCTTGGATTGAGAGTAATAAGAAAACTACTGAAGAAATGGTGCGGATAATGCTGTGGAGGCTTGCCGGTTTTATATCCACAAAAATTCCCATGTCTTCTATGAATGCATAGGGTACTCCAATAATGGTGATTAAAGTGTCCATTATCAGTGGTGGAGAAGAACCCTTGGGCTAATTGTTGAAGCCATTGCATAGTTGCCATTTGGATGGACTTCCAAAGTGAGGCAGCTTTCATTATCGTCAAAGAAAATTGATTGGTGTGGACTGCGACATGTAGCAGAAAGTCTTGGAGATAGATGATGCCAAAAAATTGCTGTAGTTGCTTTTTGGAAAGATGGTGATCTGGAAAGTGCAACAGTTCCTTAGCGATATGTGGCCCTGGAGAATACTTTCCGTCTTGTAAGACCATTCCAAGAAATTCAATTGATTGTTGGCCTAGGATGCTCTTTGTTGCCGACTCCGTAATGCCATACCGATTCACTATCTTGTGAAACATGGAAAGTAAGTCCATGTGAATCTCGTGATCGAGAAGAAAACAAAAGGATGTCATCAATGTAGATTAGAGCATGGTGGAGGATAGGCTCAAAGATCCATGTCATCACTTTTTGAAAAAGCTAAGATGCGACTTTTAATTCAAAGGGCATAACAGTCCTTTGGGAAGATACATTGGGAATGCAGAAAGCTGTCTTGTATCATTCTGCTGTTTGGATGCCAAGTTGCCAAAATCCGGCCTTGAGATCAAACACGAAAAAGATCTTAGCATCTCTAATGCGTACGAACAGTGATTGGATCTTAGGAAGTGGGAACTTGTCGTACGATAGAAAACAATTAAGAGGGTGATAGTCTATGACAAGTCATTTTTTTCCACGAACTATTTCGACCGCCTCTCCACATAAAAGGCTTGACAAGCCCAATTTGAGGTTGTGGGCTCAATTAACCCTTGTGACAAAAAGCTGGCTGCATTCATCTTGGGCTAACTTGAGGTCGAGAGGGAGTCATCCCTAGATAAGTGGCCTTTGTAGGATTGATATCCTCATTAAGCTTAAAAGGGAGCTTAATAAAGAAGCGAGTATTCTTCCATAGAGGAAAAGGATGAATAAAGCGACTATGATTTTCGTGATGAGAAAGGGATAAACTTTTCTTGGAAAGTTTAATATGGGGGTTGTGTCGAAAGAGCATACGGTTTAAGGGTGTCGTGTCTGGAAGAAACATATGTTTAAATCGAATCCTTGTGGCCATAATCTGTAATTTGGACATTTGGTGAAGAAGATCAAAACCTATGAGAAGGTCTTCATCAGGAAGCGTTGAACCAATAACTTTTGTCCAAAGAACACAATTTTGGAAGAATTGAATACCAATGGGTTGTTTGGTAATCAAAGAGGTATGAAAAATTTCGCCATTGGCGGCCTTGAAATACTCAGTATGTTTTTCCGAGCAAGAAGATGGAAAAATGTTAGGATTAAGCATACCCTTTTGGGCTCCAGTGTCAATAAATCCTATAAGAGGTTTAGGTTTAGCAAACCTGGAAGAAAGGATTTGAATGCGAATTGATGGAACAGGTGCTTTTACACTGTTGGATGCCATGACTGGTTGAGTACAGCTGATGACAGGAACTGTATCTTCAATTGGAAGTGCATGAGTTGAATCATTGCTGATGGCAAAGGCAGTTTGGTCATCATACTCATTCTGTTCTGTGTAAATAGATTTAACATCTTCGGGGTCAGATAACATTGACGATTGTTGAAGGTGTTGAATAGGACGCACAGCTTTATCCTGATTGTGAGGACAATTTTTTGTAAAATGACCTCGCTTTTTGCAAATGAAGCAGCGAGCATCTTTAGTTTTGTGCATCTGGGACGGATCCTTCTTTTTGAAAAAGCGATAGGGCTTCTTCTTGGATGAACTGGGTCTGGACCGTCTGTACTGAAACTTGCAGAAATGAGTTGTCTTTTTGCAGTGACAATCTTTTTCGGACTTGCATTTGATCTTGAGATAAGGCTTCTTGCAAGCGATGCGAAAAGGTTGTTTGTTGTCAATGAGATCTCTCAAAAACTCATTAACGACTAATTGATAGATCTTCTTGCCGAGCGATATGTCCGCTACATTTAGCCGATTCATAGTGATAAGCCTTTGCAGCTCAGGTTGTAATTCTTAGGGATAGAAGCGATGAAAACATGCTTCGAGTGTAGGATCATTAAAGCCATTGAGCTTGTAGAAAAGAGTGGACATATGCTTGTAGTGAAAATCAAGATCTTTTTCTTTGTAAGGAACAGCAATTCATTTGCATGTATTACGGGACGAGCAAGCTCTGTTCTTTGCAGTAGGTTTTCCAATAAACTGATCATAAATTATGCCCAACGCAGTGGACACATTTGAAAATTGAACAAATTGGAGTTGGCGATAAGGACCCACGCTATCAAACCAATCTCTGAGAGAGTCGAAGAACCGAGAACTAAACTCTTGTATTACTTTAAGAGTTGTGGCCTCACGGGTTGAAGCGGTTGAACATTGACCCAAGCGGTGAATTCTTGGAATCGTTCTAGCCATTTTGTGCATGGAATATCATCAAATGTAAACCGGTGAGAACTTGCTGGTTTTGATGAGTTGTGTGAAGCTCTGTAGAGGTAGAATGGTCGCCATGAGTGGAACCTTCATCATCATCTGGTTCATCAATATAAGGAGGACCAGGAGAAGGTGAACTAGTGGAAGGCTCGACCATAAGGAGTCTAGAAATGTCTGCAAATTCTGACTCAGAATCAAAAGAGGTTGCAGGTTCGATCTCTTAAGTCTTTGAATAGGTGGAATTTGAGGAAGACTCTAAGGAAGTCGGGACAGACTGAGCTGTGGAAGAGGAGTCATCAGACTAAGCAAAAGATTGCTCAAAGTGACTAGAAGAAGATGGAGATGGAGTTTCCATCATAAGCGGAGGCTGAGAAGAATACTGGTGAAGTGGTACCTTCTGTTTAGAATCTGGAGGATGTGGTCTTTGAAGATGAATCAAATTGTGTATCCGAAACATGAGATGGAGTATGTTCGGAGTGGGAACTGGACTAGGAACAGGAGTCGGGACGGGAGTCCTTTGGGATTTTGGTGTATTTCTTTTTGGTCTAGAGGAGGACTGAGTTGGAGTTGGGTCAGAGGTATGAGATAGACCAAACATGGGACTCTGGTTAGGAGGCCTGTGTAAGGATGGTGTATAGAAAGGTTGGTATGTCTTGAAAGTAGATGGTTGAAAAGATAGAGGAGTTGACTTGGCCAATCGTGGTTCTTTGAAATGTCTTTCTGCATCTATGCGAGCATGTTCCGCCTAAAGACTGTGGATTTCAGCTTCTCTTTGATTAAACTCGGGACCCCAGATATTATGTGTTATCATAGATCGGAGTTCTTTGTCAAGCTAAATGGCTCTGTTGTTCATGTTTACATACATCTTGTCTAGCTGAGAGACAATAGAAGTAACTTGCTTGGATGTATGTTGAACTTGGGTAGCAACCACATCTACTTTGGTGTGAATCTGTTCCAGAACAGTATTCTAAGCTCTGGCATTCTGAATTTGCCAATTGAGAACAGACTCGAACGGTTTAAGTTCTTCGGGTTGACCCGATGGGATGAACAGGACCATGAACATAAGGTTTTGTAACAACCTTAGATGTTGGATTCGTGTGTTTGTCAAGGGAAGCAAAGCGACTATTGTAAGTTGATGAGAACCCTTCTAGATCAAGCTAGAAAAATCCACAACTAGATTGACAAAAACCAAGAAAGCCAATATGATCGAATTCGGATAAAAGATCCAAACCCTTGAGAAGCTAAGTCTCAAGAACCCGGATTGCTAGATAAGACGCCACAAAGGTTAGCAAATCCTTTGATAAGCCAAAAATTCTTTCAAGAACAAGTTGAGAAAATTCTCTCAAAAGTCCCTTCAAAATAACATAAAAGAGTGTTTATATAAGGTAGCTAACCCTACTTTAACTTAAAAATAAGAAAAACCCTAAAATTAAAAACACGGACCCGCGAGGCCACGGCACGCAAAGCCACTTATTTTAAACGGGCCATAACTTGGTCATATGATGTCGGATTTTGACACACAATATACCGTTTCGAAGCTCTCGACGTAAAAAATGTATCTATAAATTTAGAATTGCTCTTCTGGCCCTTATTATATTTCAAAAACCATCCTCTTTCATGCTCGCCACCTCGTTAGCTCGAATCAAGTGTACCAAGGCTGGTTCCTCCTCATTCAAGCCCATCTTGAATATTGGACTCTTGCAAATTAAACTTAAATTGAAGTCATCCAAAGTAGCTTGAATAAATCCTTGCATTGCTTCATTGATCTTCTTAGCTCGTGCTCTCGTAATTGGCCCTTCCGGAATAAGCAACGGATCTTTAATGCTCGAGCACTGGATCACTTTGGATGACTTCAATTCAAGTTTAATTTGCAAGAGTCCAATATTCAAGATGGGCTTGAATGAGGAGGAACCAGCCTTGGTACACTTGATTCGGGCTAACGAGGTGGCGAGTATCGAAGAGGATGGTTTTTCAAATATAATAAGGGTCGAAGAGTAATCCTTCTAACAATCACAGTTCAAGAAACAAGAAAAAAGAAAAAGGAAACAAACGAACAAGAATATAGGAAACAAGAATAACAAAACCAAGAAAACAAAGGAGAACACCCAATATGATTATTATTAATGTGATTTTTTTTTTTTTGTAATCCCTAAATAATTGAAATTTGAATGAATTTAGGGGAAAAGGAAAAATTTATGGATTTAAGGCAAGAAACCACAAGGATGCAAAATTGATGTGAGAAAACCCTAAAAATACTATTCATGCGATACTTTGTTCACGTGTGGTACTGTTCATGCGCACTGTTAACGATTTTTTTTTTTTGCTAGAACAAGAATGAAAAATCTCAAACAAGAATGAGAAAAAAAACAATAAAAATAGATGAATCTGACCTTGGTGCCTAAGCTCTGATACCAACTGATGAGAACCTTTCTAGATCAAGCTAGAAAAACCCACAACTAGATTGACAAAAACCCAAGAAAGCCAATATGATCAGAATTCAGATAAAAGATCCAAACCCTTGAGAAGCTAAGTCTCAAGAACCCAGATTGCTAGATAAGACGCCACAAAGGTTAGCAAATCCGTTGATAATTCGAAAGTTCTTTCAAGAACAAGTTGAGAAAATCCTCTCAATGATATTAAACTCAATAATGTCAAAAGTCCTTTCAAAATAACATAAAGGAGTGTTTATATAAGGTGGCTAATCCTAATCTAACTTAAAAATAAGAGAAAACCCTGAAATTAAAAACCTGGACCCGCAGGGCCCGCAGGGCCTTGGCTTGCAAAGCCTCTTATTTTAAACGGGCCATAACTTGGTCATATGATGTCGGATTTTAACCCACAATATACCGTTTCATCATCATCACTAGCATCAATCAACGCGGCATCTCCCCACCATCACTCTCACTCTCACTCACTAATTCTCCATTATCTTGCATCACCATAACTCTCTTATTTAGGCATTGAGAAGCAATGTGTCCAGAACCCAAACACTTGAAGCACTTGATGTCCCGATTCTTCTGTGGTTGAGATTCAGCCTTAGATTTGTTTTTGATACTGAAATCTTCTTTTGCCTTAGGTGGTTCAGTCTTGATACCTTCATGTCGTCTCTCATTATTACTCCACTTCGGTTTCCATGGATTTGAAGAAGCCGAAGTATACCTTACTGTACCCTTCCTCTTTAATTGCCTCTCCACCTTCATAGCCATATGGACTATATCCTCCAACTCCACATAATGCTGTAGCTCCACTACATTGGCAATATCTTTATTCAATCCGGTCAAAAATCGTGCCATTGTAGCTTCCTTATCTTCCTCTACATTACCCCTAATCATAGCGATCTCCATCTCTTTATGGTAATCCTCTACACTCTTCGATCCTTGGGTAAGGCTTTGTAGCTTAAGATAAAGATCCATATAGTAATGATTAGGAATGAACCGCTTCCTCATAAGCGTCCTCAACTCTCCCCATGTAGCTATAGGCCTTTCTCGATTCCTCCTCCTATTATTCACCAATTGATCCCACCAAATAATACCATAGTCAGTGAATTCAAAACTGCTAGCTTTACCTTTTTCTCCTCTGAATAATTGTGACAATCAAAGATCAACTCAACCTTCTTTTCCCACTCCAAGTAAGCCTCTGGATTACTCCTTCCTTGAAATGAAGGAATAGTCACTTTGATCTTGCCTAAATCTCTATCCTCCTCATCTCTCCTATACCCCCTCTCTTGGCTACCTCTTCTATATCTTACTCTATCCCTTTCTATTCCGGATGCTCGATCATCACCATCATCTTCCCAAATTTCATTCTCTACCTCATCCTCATCTATAGGCTCATATCTATGCCTATTATTTTTCCCATTATGTCTTGCTTCATCATGTCAAGCTCTATTACGCTCTCTACTAGTTTGCTCCTTGTAAATACCCTCAATGGCAGCTCCATGTTGCCTCAACTGGCTTCCCATCTCATCAAACCTCGCATTCATCTTCTCAAATGCCTGGTGCATTGCCTTCAAAGTGAAAGTAAAGTCTACTAGTAGAAGGTTGCGCCTCACTTTTATCATCCATATTAGTTATTTGAATCTGCAAAGAGATGTTAACAAAATAGAAAAACAACAATGAACCTCACAAGCCTCACGTGTTTACACTCGCGATGTCACTCCACTCGTGTTTACACTCAAATAGGCTTTTACCCGAAGCTGTGCTCACACACTCTTGCCTTTTACCACTCTTATATTTTCTCAGTCAAGTTCTTTAGGAACTAATAACTCAATCAAGGGAAAGTACCAAAGTATAATCCTTCTAACAATCACAGTCCAAGAAACAAGAAAAAGGAAAAACGAAACAAACGAACAAGAATATAAGAAACAAGAATAACAAAACCAAGAAAACAAAGGAGATCACCAAATATGATTATAATATGATTTCTTTTTCAATTTAATTTTTTGCTCTTTTTTTTTTTTTTTTTTTTTTGTAATCCCTAAATAATTGAATTTGAATGAATTTAAGGGAAAAGGTAAAATTTATGGATTTAAGGAAAGAAACCACAAGGATGCAAAATTGATATAAGAAAACCCTAAAAATACTGTTCATGCGATACTGTTCATGCGCAATGTTCACGGTTTTTTTTTTTTTTTTTTTTTGCTAGAACGAGAATGAAAAATCTCAAACAAGAATGAGAAAAAAACAATAAAGATAGATGAATCGACCTTGGTGCCTAATCTCTGATACCAACTGATGAGAACCCTTCTAGATCAAGCTAGAAAAACCCACAACTAGATTGATAAAAACCCAAGAAAGCCAATATGATCAGAATTCAGATAAAAGAACCAAACCCTTGAGAAGCTAAGTCTCAAGAACCCAGATTACTAGATAAGACGCCACAAAGGTTAGCAAATCCTTTGATAAGTCGAAAGTTCTTTCAAGAACAAGTTGAGAAAATCCTCTCAATGATCTTAAACTCAATAATGTCAAAAGCCTCTTCAAAATAACATAAAGGAGTGTTTATATAAGGTGGCTAACCCTAATATAACTTAAAAATAAGAGAAAACCCTAAAATTAAAAATCTGGACCCGCAGGGCCTTGGCCTGCAAAGCCACTTATTTTAAACGGGCCATAACTTGGTCATATGATGTCGGATTTTAACCCACAATATACCGTTTCGAAGCTCTCGACGTAAGGAATGCATCTACAAATTTAGAATTACTCTTCTAGCCCTTATTATATTTCAAAAATCATCCTCTCCGATGCTCGCCACCTCGTTAGCCCTAATCAAGTGTACCAAGGCTGGTTCCTCCTCATTCAAGCCCATCTTGAATATTGGACTCTTGCAAATTGAACTTGAATTGAAGTCATCCAAAGTAGCTTGAATAAATCCTTGCATGGCTTTCTTGATCTTCTTAGCTCGTGCTCTCGTAATTGGCCCTTCTAGAACAAGCAACGGATCTTTAATGCTCTGAGCACTCTGGATCACATCAACTCTTATACTTAGGAATAAAACATTTTTGAGTCGTGTCACTACTGAATAAGGTAGTCATAGCCAACAAAAATCTATGTAAAGCATTCATCTGCTAACATAAATCTCAATGTATAATTCTAAACAAAATATGTGAATAGAGAAACCTTATAAGACCAAGAGCTATTAACCCCACCGCAAAATGTAAACAAAATCGATCCAAATAAAGCATACAGTAAGCTAAATAAAAGAAAAGGCAATGGGAACACTACTAAAAAAACTCATATCTATGAGATAATTTGTTAGGAAATATGTCTCCTGTTTCAAAAAAAAATTTTCTATGATGTTTTCTTATTTAGTAGGATTCCTATTTAAGAAATAAGTAATTTCCTCTTTAGGATTTGACTTATTCAAGAAGTAATACTATTAGTATAAGAAAAAAATATTTCTCCTACAAGAAATAATCACTATATATATGAGGTTGGGTTCACTTGTTTAGAGAACATATCACAATAATCAGTTCTCTACAAGTAGACAATTTCTAATGTAAGAGAAATAGTAAGTCTATTGAGAGATTGGGTGTTATTGGGGTTTTGTGATACGAACCACGCCAAGAAGCGATGTGACCCTAATCAAAATAGTCTCTAAGATCGATTCTAAACCGGAATTGTATGAAACCGCGACCCGTTACTTAAGGAAGCACGAACCTTGGTATGCTCGATACCACTCGGGGTTATCCACTCACGTTGAGTACAAAAGACGAACCAATTCGTCCCGATGAACAATAGCATCTATCGGGTTACCCAAGACCAACAAAACGACCATATACCAGCAAAGGGGTCTGACCGCTTTCTCGCATACCACGCTATCTTTTCGCCTGTCCGTCGGCTTCTCTTTAAGCATGAACAACGTACTCACAGTCGTCGTTTCTCAAGCGATGCAAGGGCTTTGGGGTTGGTAACCAACTAACTATACGAAACCTACACAAGGTTTTGTGTATAGGACGTACTCAACAAGGATAGAGATGAACAAACTCGAGAGAAGAGTCTAACTTCGGAATACTTAGAGAAAACAAGAGAAAGTTTAGAAGAAAACCATAAGGATTTCAAGTATATTTCCAAGTATATTATCCAAGTATTTTCGAGTATATCCAAGTATATCTTACAAAGGGGAGGAGTTTCCTTTATATAGGAAAAGCTCCAGAAACAAACCAACAAACTTTAGTGGTGGGACGGGTTCCCTAGCCACTTGATTACAAACAAACAAAAACTTAAAGTGACTTTAACAAAGCAATCTAACACGTGTGTGGTAGGACGGGACCCTAACCACATGATTGCTAACAAACAAAAGATAAAAGTAGCTTTTGGAAAAGCAAAGCTACATTATTACAAACAAACAAAAGTCATAAAGTGACTTTATGAAAAGCAAACTCCCTAAAAGACAAACAACTTTGTAAAAAGCAAAACTTGAAAATAAAGCACAAGACAACACATGACAGGTGTTCTCTCCAGAAAGTGGTGAGAAGCAACGTTTATGGAGACAGTTGGCGTCCTTGGTGGGTAATCCAAGTATGATCTTGTTCTCTCATATCAAGCTCGAGTCATCATCGCTCCGGATAATGCTATTTCGGATTGCTTCTTTGTAAAACAAATCGGGGAGTTGTGCGGGTGCGGGGAGATAAGGGACTATGAGTATTGTACATTGCCGCCGTGTTGTAAACTTCTCGCAAGAGGCGTACGAGCATGGAGACAGCCTTCCCACATTGAATGAGAATGATCATGGGTATGGATGTGATCAACGACACGAATTAGCGGGGGTTTGTCACGGCCCCAAATGTCTCGTAATTGTATGATGACAATGGTAGGTGAGAAAGATGGTGGCCATCAAGAAGTTTGTAGAGTGAGATGATCCGCAAAGATGGGGGAGAACAAGCGATCAAACCATCGTCCATGATTGTATCGACGACTTCGGTGGATGAGTTGAGGATCAAACAAGCGCCATAGGATACATGTTGAACAAAAGCCAAAAAGCATAGTATGCTTGAGGCATGGCATTGCAAATTAAATCATGACCCCGGTTTGTATCTTCATCAATAACATGGAAAAAGGATGTTGTAGGACGAAAAACAAACTCGTGCATCCGGTCGAAGTCGGGGAAAGGATCAATCGGACTATAGGTTAATATCCAGACCATACGTATCGACGGGAGGAGTATTTTTAATGTCATACGAAATGCCCAGATTCTCCACTTTGTTGGAGGAGAGCTCTCAGGATAACTCAGATGGTTTGTAACCTTGTCAAAAATCTGACTTTGGATTTCCATAGGAAGTGCCTGGATAAAGTCATGGAGATTAAAAGATAAGCTGCGTCGCCATTCTCAGATTGAGAATAAGAAGAAAACTACGAAGGGATGATGCGGATAATGCAATGGAGGCTGTGGGTTTTATATTCACAAAAATTCCCATGTCTTCTATGAATGGATAGGGTACTCCAATAATGGTGATTGAAGTGTCCATTAGTTGTGGTGGAGAAGAACCCTTGGGCTAATTGTTGAAGCCATTGCATAGTTGCCATTTGGATGGACTTTCGAAGTAAGGCATTTGTCAATAGCATCAAAGAAAATTGACTGGTGTGGATAGTGACATGTGGCGAGAAAGTCTTGGAGATAGATGCCAAAAAATTCTTTGTAGTTGCTTCTTGGAAAGATGGTGATCCGGAAAGTGTAACAGTTCTGAGCGATATGTGGCTCGGAGAATACTTTCCGTCTTGTAAGACCATTCGAAGAAATTCAAGCGATTGTTGGCCTAGGATGCTCTTTGTTGCCGACACCATAATGCCATCTTGCGATCCTTATCTTGTGAAACGTGGAAAGTAAGTCCATGTGAATCTCGTGATCAGAAGAAAACAAAAAGATGTCATCAATGTAGATAAGAGCATGGTGGAGGATAGGCTCAAAGATCCGTGTCATCACTTTTTGAATAAGCAAAGACGCGACTTTTAATTCAAAGGGCATAACAGTCCATTGGGAATATGCATTGGGAATGCAGAAAATGGTCTTGTATCGTTCTCTTTGAATGGATGCCAAGTTGCCAAAATCTCGGCCTTGAGATCAAACCTGGAAAAGATCTTAGCATCTCGAATGTGTACGAACAAGGATTGGATGCGAGGAAGTGGGAACTTGTCGTCCGATAGAAAACAATTAAGAGGCGATAGTCTATGACAAGTCGTTTTTCCCCACGAACTATTTTCGACCGCTTCTCAACAGAAAAGGCTTGACAAGCCCAATTAGAGGATGTGGACTCAATGAAACCTTGAGACAGAAGTTGAACACATTTATCATGAGTTAACATGAGGTCAGAAGGAGTCATCCCTGGATGAGTAGCCTTGGGAGGATTGACATCTTCGTTAAGCTGAAGTGGAAGCTTAATAAAGAATTGAGTGTTCTTCCATAAAGGAAAAGGATGAGTAAACTGACTATGATTTTCAGGACAGAAAGGGATAAACTTTTCATGGAAAGTTTGATATGGAGGTTGTGTGTCCGAAAGAGCATACGGTTTAAGGGTGTCGTGTATGGAAGAAACATATGTTTAAACCGAATCCCCGTGGCCATAATAATCTGTAATTTGGACATTTGATGAAGAAGATCAAAACCTATGAGAAGGTCTTTATCAGGAAGAGTTGAACCAACAACTTTTGTCCAAAGAACACAATTTTGGAAGAATTGAATACCAATGGGTTTTTTGGTAATCAAAGAGGTATGAAAAATATCGCCATTGGCGGCCTTGAAATACTCGGTATGTTTTTCCCAACAAGAAGATGGAAGAATGTTAGGATTAAGCATACTCTTTTGGGCTCAAAGTGTCAATAAATCCGATAAGAGGTTTAGGTTTAGCAAACCTGGAAGAAAGGATTTGAATACGGATTGATGGAACCGGTGCTTTTTCTTTGGAGGATGCCATGACCGGTTGAGCACGGTGATGATGAGAGCTGTGTCTTCAATTGGAAGTGCATGAGTTGAATCATTGCGATGGCAAAGGCGGTTTGGTCATCATACTCATTACGTTCTCGTATAAACAGATTCAACATCTTCGAGTCGAGATAACATTGACGATTGTTGAAGGTGTTGAATAAGACGAACTGACTTTATCCCGATTGTGAGGACAATTCTTTGCAAAATGACCTCGCTTTCGGCAAATGAAGCGAGCGAGAATCTTTAGTTTTGTGCATCCGGGACGAATCCTTCTTTTCGAAAAAGCGGTAGGGCTTTCTTCTTGGATGAACTAGATCCGGACCGTCTGTCTTTGGAACTTACGGAAGTGAGCTGTCTTTTAGAGGGACGGTGACAATCTTTTTCGGACTTGCATTTGATCTTGAGATGAGGCTTCTTGCAAGCGATGCGAAAAGGTTGTTTGTTGTCAATGAGATCTCTCAAAAACTCTTTTTGCTCACATAGTCGTTCAAGAGCATTAACGACTAATTGATAGATCTTGCTTAGAGCGATATGTCGCAACATTTAAGCGATTGACAGTGATAAGCCTTTGAAGCTCGAGGTTGTAATTCCTTAGGGATAGAAGCGATGAAGACATGCTTCAGTGTAGGATCATTAAAGCCATTGAGCTTATAGAAGAGAGTGGACATACGCTTGTAGTGAAAATCAAGATCTTTCTCATTGTAAGAGAACAGCATTTCATCCGCATGTATTCTCTACGAGCAAGCTCGTTCTTTGCAGTAGGTTCTCCAATAAATTGATCATAAATTATGCCCAACGCAATGGACACCTCTGAAACCGAACAAATTGGAGTTGGCGATAAGGACCCACGCTATCAAACCAATCTCGGAGAGCCGATGGAAACCGAGAACTCGAACTCTTGTAGTACTTTAAGAGTTGTGGCCCCTGGTTGAAGCGGTTGAACATTGACCCAAGCGGTAAATTCTTGGAATCGTTACGGCCATTTTGTGCGTGGAATATCATCAAATGTAAACCGGTGAGAACTCATTTGGTTTTGATGAGTTGTGTGAAGCTCTGTAGAGCGAGCATGGTCGCCATGAATGGAACCTTCATCATCATCCGGTTCATCAACATAAGGAGGACCGGGAGAGAAGGAGAACTAGTGGAAGGCTCGACCATAAGGAGTCTGGAAATGTCTGCAAATTCTGACTCAGAATCAGAAGAGGTTGCAGGTTCAGTATCTGTAAGTGCTGAGGAAGACTCGGAGGAAGTCGGGACGGACTGAGCTGTGGAAGAGAAGTCGTCAGACTGAGAAGCAAAAGATTGCTCAGAGTGACTAGAAGAGGATGGAGATGGAGTTTCCATCATATGCGGAGGTGAGAAGAATTGGTGAAGTGGTGCCTTCGTTTAGAATACGGGGATGTGGTGTGAAGATGAATCGGACGTGTATTCGAAACATGAGATGGAGTATGTTTCGGAGTGGGAAGCTGGACTAGGAGCAGGAGTCTTTTGTGGTTTTGGTGCGATTCTTTTGTCCGGAGGATGTACGAGTTGGAGTTGGGTCGAGGTATGAGATAGACCAAACATAGGACTCGGAGTCGGGAGGCCTGTACAAGGATGGTGTATAGAAAGGTTGGTATGTCTTGAAAGTAGATGGTTGAAATGGTAGAGGAGCCGACTTAGCCAAGCTGTGGTTCTTGGAAATGCCTTTTTCGCATCTATACGAGCAAGTTCCGCTTTAAGGCTGCGGATTTCAAAGCTTCTTTTTGTTAAACTCATGACCCCGAGATATTACGTGTTATCATAGATCCGAGTTCTTTGTCAATTTGAATAGCTCTGTTGTTCATGTCTCTGCATACATTTTGTCTAGGTGTGAGAGACAACGAAGTAACTTATTTGGGATGTATGTTGAACTTGTGTAGCAACCGCATCTACTTTGGTGTGAATCTGTTCTGAACGACATTGCAGGCTCTAGCATTACGAGTTTGCCGATTAAGAACAGACTCGAATGGCTTAGGCTCTTCGAGGTTGACCAGCGGGAGTAACGGGACCATGAACATAAGGTTTTGTAACAACCTTAGATGTTGGATCCGTGTGTGTGTCAAGGGAAGGAAATCGACCGTTGTTGGAAATCTTTTGGATGAAGATGAGAACATCATACGGGACTTAATCAAGGGTGGTTGAGGTGAGGAAGGCAAGAGGTTCTCTTGTCCGAGGATTTTTAGGCCTTTTGTGTAGATAGGTAAAGGTGACATAGACTCGGGATGATCGGGGAGGAAAAGGTTTAATGGGTTTGCAAGTAGCGGGAGTTACGGTAACCTTTTTCTTTTGCGACGCTTAGGAGCATCGTCCTCATCATCGAGAATAATCATCGAGGCAAGGACGACTGGATCACACATATGGGCGTGAGGAACATCCCATAAGAAATGACCATCGAGTTTGCTAGGATAAATTGGATATCCTGTTGAAGCAAAGCTGTGGATGGGAATCTTTTCTTGTGCGATTGGGGATTCTTTGTGATCATTGATGTGTAAGAGAAAGAAACTCGGGTGCCTGTTCGAAGATGGTGGGTGGAAAGTCATTCTAACCGAGCCGTCTCGATCGTTTCTCGAACATAGCATCGAAGTTTGAAGTGGTGAGAATTCGGTGGAACTTCTCATAGTTGGATAGCCATTCAAGAGGCATGAGTTTTAGAAGTTCATGCTTCGAAGTTGTCTAGGAATCGAACTATGGAAGGTCTTTGTCTCGATGTCTGCTAAGATCATCAAAGCATCATGTGAAGGCGTGTCTTTGTTGGAAGATCAAGAGCATGGTTACGCAATCGATAGACAAGGCTGGTGATGCGAGTTGCTATTTTAGAAGTGACGATCATTACTGCTCCCTGGATCTGTACTTGAACCTTCAAGGTTGTAGGAAGGTTGGCATCGTTGAGTGAATGATTGAAATTGGGATAGAAAGTGAGTAGAACACTTCCGCGTGCGAGTTGTGAGGACTGTACCAATAACGAGCATGTTGATACTCTTTGAAACGAGTATCTAGCGGTGCAAGCCTGGCTGTAATGAGGTAGACCTTTACGGCCATGGAGTGTAAGGATGAGTCGAACACCACCAAAATGGAGGTGAGTATACCCTTTTCGTTTCCCTTTGAACAATTAATTCGGGTGGAATCTCAAGAGTAACACATTTGCTTTCTGCTTGGGAGGTCGATAAAGCGCCTTTGGTCAAGTCTAGAAGATTTGGACATATTCTTTTGAGACGCAGTCTATTAGTATGGATGAGAGTTCTAATTCCTCGGGTTAAGGAATTTTCTCTTTTGTACGAGATGGTAAGGATCGAGTAAAGGCATAGAAGACTCGAAAACTGTGCGAGACTCGGGGATATAGCTATATTCCACAAGGTTTTCTATTTTGGAAGCCATGTGTTTAGTGCAAGATTTGGGTAAAGACAAAGTAGAAGACATAGAAATAGGAGATAGATCCGTAGGTTGAGTTGAAGATGAAGCCATGGTTTTGTAAGTGTTTTCTCTTTTGTATCGAGAAGACAAGAAACTTATCACAAATTATACCACCTCGGGCGAGGAACGGGAACGGGGCTTTGATACCACAATCAGTTATGGAAGGGCTGATTGATAAGTCAAGGATTGAACGCCACGGAAAATCCGATAAGTTCAAAAAGTTCGTTTAAGAACCCAAGAGAATTACAATCTCACAATTGTATGAAAAATTCTAAAAACTCCTTTATTGAATTTCGGGTACAATATATATAGTGTTTTCAGCCATAATTACCCTAATCCAAAACTGGAAACAAATTTTAAATTCAGAATCTGAATTTAAAATGAATAAGGAAATAATCCTAATTAAATCAAAATCAAAATCTAAATAAAAATAAAAGAATCCTAATTAAATCAGAATCCTAATCTAAACGAAAAGGAAAGAATCCTACATATCTTAAATGACTAAATAAAAAGAAATTAGCAGATTTGCTGCCTCTTTTAAGAATAGGGAAGTATCTGGAAAAGATGGTAGCATATCTTCCCACCATATTGTGCATGCCAACTTGCCAATTTTATGGAATTAATTATTCATAAAAAATCAAGAGCTTGAATCACGCATTTATTGATCTGAATATCTTCTGAGATTCCTTCAATGGGCCTCCACGCATTTGATTAATCCCAATTTGCTTGAATCAGCCTATTAAGCGCTTCTTTGAATTTCTTTGCACGAGCTCTTGTGACTGGTCCAACGGGAACTTGAATAGGATCTTAATATACTTTATTCTATGTGCTTGTGCCATTCTTATCCTCAATCTCATCATTTTGGGTGTGAGAAAAATACTAGAGTGATTGTAACAATTTTTCTCGTTGTTCTTGGCGCATGGTTTTTCTCCGGTATATGAGTTTTCCACATAAATTCTTGTGTTGTGTAATTGGTTTTATTCTCCATCTATTTTATGTTTATTATTTGTTTGATATTGGGTGATATTAAAATTCCTAAATTTTAATGACAGATAACGTTGTGTCATGATTCTATCATGAGGGCACGACATATTTGTGATATATAACCATATGTCAAGATTTCATGACATATTTGTGACTTTTAACTTACTAACATAAACAAATGATAAATACATGTCATACTTTATTTTTTTATTTTTAGATTATAAAATGGCACGTCATCTTACAATGCAATCTGATGTCATTTGCTAAGCATGACAGACATCTGTCATGGATTGAAATTAAATTGTATTTTGGTATAGATTTATATAATTTTAAAATGTCTAAAATAAGAATAATTAGAAAAATGGGTATCGTTTTAGCTAAATATTTTTTATTAATTATAAATTACGAAAACAAAAATGATTTATTTTTTATTAAATATAAATTGTGAAAACAAAAAAGGTATCATTTTTTTAAGCAAATAACACATATCTAATTACACTTAGCAAATTTTGGGTAAGAAGAAAAATCTCGAGCGGACTTATTTGAAGAGGATGAAGCTAAATCGATTTGAAGCTAAAGTTGTTCGTTGTTATTTGAAGAATAAAAAATTAATCTAAAGAAGAAAGAAGTTGTTCAATTAAAATCCTGTCTCTCCTTTTTTTTGTGATTTATTGGTTTGACTCTAGGTTTTAAAGTTAAAATAAAAAGTTATGTGGGTTCGTTTGCTTTAGTTTGGGATCATAATTTGGTTAAAAATCGTAACCCTGATTTTTTCAAAAGGATGGCAAAGATTGAATCGGATGACTCTAACTTAGGTGCTTTGAGTAATTTTTAGCTTTAGGTTTTTATTAGATTTAGCTTTAGGATACTATTAGACATTTTTCTTTACGTTAATTTGGGTGTAATAGTTGCTGTAGGCTTCTTAAATGATATTAGGGTTTAAGTACGTATTTACCCTCAGGAATTAGGTTATTGTAATAATTTTTATTTTTATTTAAATTAGGGTAAAAATATAATTTTACCCTCAAGAATATAGACTTAACGATAATGAAGGTTACACCAAGAGTATGTTTTAAAATATAGGGAAATGAACATGAATCTCAATTTATAGAATCAAATTCGATTTTACCTAGCTAAAAATTATCTACTTTTGTAATTTATTCAATTTTTTAAAATTTTTCTTATTTGTAAATGGTGTCGTTCAGAGTTGGTAAAAGTAGTATCCAACACTTAACCAAAACATTTGATCCTTCTCATTTTAGCCCTAAACCCCCAAATTTCTCTCTCTCTCTCTCTCTCTCTCACGTTTGCTCCCAAGTTTCGCTCTCTCTTCCAAAAATTTTCAATCCCTCACCCTCACTTCAGCAAAAATTTTCGCCTCTCTCATTTCCTTAACCTTTCCCTCTCTAGCAGTCAAAACCCTAACTCCAACGTAAGGTCATTTGAATAGATTTCGTTTCCATAAGCCTTCACTCTCTCTAATCCTTTTCTTCCAACTCAATTTCAGTAGTCATGAACATGTGTTTTGATCTTTTTTCTTTCTAAACAAAAATTGGAGTTTTTAATTTTAAATTTTGGTATGTTTTGAATACATAAGATTGGAATCATAAGTGATTTTTCTAATTTTTTATTTTAAAGTTGCTTTCTTTATTGTTTATCAACAATGTTGTTAGGTTTTAAGGCAAATGGTTTATTCGAATATCGTAACTGCAATTTTAACTATTTATCTTTTTTATTTGATTTTGAGTTTTGTGTATGAATTAAGATTGTTTGATTTATGTTGATTAGGGTTTTGATTTGTACTGCTTGTGGTGTAGGTGAGATAATAGAAAATAAGGCTGTCAAGTAGAAGCATTTTAGCGGCCTTTTTGCCAATAAAGAGATGCAAATTCTTATGGTGGATCTCGACAGCGCTGGTAAATTTTAAATTAGTTTTATGACTATATTTTTTATTTTTATCCTTTCTTTCAAAAATAAAGAATTTATTTATGATGACTTCAATTCAAGTTCAATTTGCAAGAGTCCAATATTCAAGATGGGCTTGAACGAGGAGGAACCAGCCTAGCATAGGAGAGAATGATTTTTGAAGTATAATAAGGGTCAGAAGAGTAATTCTAAATTTATAGATGCATTCCTTACGTCGAGAGCTTCGAAACGATATATTGTGGGTTAAAATCTGACATCATATGATCAAGTTATGACCCGTTTAAAATAAGTGGCTTTGCAGGCCAAGGCCCTGCGGGTCCAGGCTTTTAATTTTAAGGTTTTCTCTTATTTTTAAGTTAGATTAGGGTTAGCCATCTTATATAAACACTCCTTTATGTTATTTTGAAGAGACTTTTGACATTATTGAGTTTAATATCATTGAGAGGATTTTCTCAACTTGTTCTTGAAAGAACTTTCGACTTTTCAAAGGATTTGCTAACCTTTGTGGCGTCTTATCTAGCAATCCGGGTTCTTGAGACTTAGCTTCTCAAAGGTTTGGATCTTTTATCTGAATTCTGATCGTATTGGCTTTCTTGGGTTGTTGTCAATCTAGCTGTGGGTTTTTCTAGCTTGATCTAGAAGGGTTCTCATTAGTCGGTATCAGAGCTTAGGCACCAAGGTCAAATTCATCTATCTTTATTGTTTTTTTTTCTCATTCTTGTTTGAGATTTTTCATATTCTAGCAAAACAAAAAAAAAAAAAAAATCTGTCAGTGCGCATAATGATGATCGCATGAACAGTGCGCATGAACAGTATCGCATGAACAGTATTATTAGGATTTTTTTATATCAATTTTGCATCCTTGTGGTTTCTTTCCTTAAATCCACAAATTTTACCTTTTCCCCTAAATTCATTCAGACTTCAATTATTTAGGAATCACAAAAAAACAAAAAAAAAAAAAAAAGAGCAAAAAAAATTGAAAAAAAAATAAAAAAATAATAATAATAATAATCATATTTTGTGATCTCCTTTTTTTGTTGGTTTTTTTATTCTTGTTCGTTTGTTTCTTTTTCTTTTTCTTGCTCTTGGTCTGTGATTGTTAGAAGGATTGTACTTTGGTACTTTCCCTTGATTGAGTTATTAGTTCCTAAAAACTTGACTGAGAAAATATAAGAGTGGTAAAAGGCAAGAGTGTGTGAGCACAGCTTCAGGTAAAAGCCTATATGAGTGTAAACACGAGTGGAGTGACATCACGAGTGTAAACACGTGCGGCTTGTAAGGTTTATTACTGCTTTTCTATTTTGCTAACATCTCTTTGCAGGTTTAAATAACTAATATGGATGATAAAAGTGAGGCGCAACCTTCCGCGGTAGACCTTACTTTCACATTGAAGGCAATGCACCAGGCATTTGAGAAGATGCATATGAGGTTTGATAAGATGGGAAGCCAATTGAGGCAACATGGAGCTGCCATTGAGGGTATTCAGTAGGAGCAAACTAGTAGAGAGCGTAACAGGGCTAGACATGATGAAGCAAGACATAATGGGAAAAATAATAGGCATGGATATGAGCTTATAGATGAGTATGAGGCAGAGAATGAAATTTGGGAAGATGATGGTGATGATCGAGCATCCGAAATAGAAAGGGATAGAGTGAGATGTAGAAGAGGTAGACAAGAGAGGGGGTATACGAGAGATGAGGAGGATCAAGATTTAGGCAAAATCAAAGTGAGTATTCCTTCGTTTCAAGGAAGGAGTAATCCAGAGGCTTACTTGGAGTGGGAAAAGAAGGTTGAGTTGATCTTTGATTGTCACAATTATTCAGAGGAGAAAAAGGTAAAGCTAGCAGTTATTGAATTCACTGACTATGCTATTATTTGGTGGGATCAATTGGTGAATAATAGGAGGAGGAATCGAGAAAGGCCTGTAGCTACATGGGGAGAGTTGAGGACGCTTATGAGGAAACGGTTCATTCCTAATCATTACTATAGAGATCTTTATCTTAAGCTACAAAGCCTTACCCAAGGAACGAAGAGTGTAGAGGATTACCATAAAGAGATGGAGATCGCTATGATTAGGGCTAATGTAGAGGAAGTTAGGGAAGCTACAATGGCATGATTTTTGACCGGATTGAATAAAGATATTGCCAATCTAGTGGAGCTACAGCATTATGTGGAGTTTGAGGATATGGTCCACATGGCTATGAAGGTAGAGAGACAATTAAAGAGGAAGGGTACAGTAAGGTATACTTCGGCTTCTTCAAATCCATGGAAACCGAAGGGGAGTAATAATGAGAGACGACATGAAGGTATCAAGACTGAACCACCTAAGGCAAAAGAAGATTTCAGTATCAAAAACAAATCTAAGGCTGAATCTCAACCACGGAAGAATCGGGACATCAAGTGCTTCAAGTGTTTGGGTTCTGGACACATTGCTTTTCAGTGCCCAAATAAGAGAGTTATAGTGATGCAAGATAGCGGAGAATTAGTGAGTGAGAGTGAGAGTGATGGTGGGGAGATGCCAGAGTTGATTGATGCTAGTGACGATGATGAAGTAGAATACCCTGCGAAAGGTGAATCCCTAGTTGCTAGGCGTGCTTTGAGTACACATATGAGTGTTGATGACATGGAGCAGCAGAGAGAGAACATCTTCCATACTAGATGCATTGTGAATAATAAGGTGTGTAGTATGATAATAGATTGTGGGAGTTGCACCAATGTAGCTAGTACTACCCTTGTAGAGAAGTTAGGGTTACCCTTACTAACGCATCCCAGGCCTTACAGATTGTAGTGGTTAAATGATTGTGGAGAGGTCAAAGTTAATAAGCAAGTATTGGTATCATTTACTATTGGAAAGTATAGTGATGAGGTTCTTTGTGACGTAGTTCCTATGCATGCTAGGCATTTATTATTGGGAAGGCCGTGGCAGTATGATAGGAAGGTGACACATGATGGGTTTAGGAATAGATATAGCTTTGTCAAAAATGGGAGAAACGTGACGCTTGTTCCTTTAACACCAAAAGAGGTCTACGAGGACCAAATAAAGATGAGGGAAGAAGAAAGACAAAATAAAAAGAGTGAGGTCGAGAGTTATGAGAAGAAAAGGAAAGAGAGTGAGGCTAAAAGTGAGAGAAAAGAAAAGAGTGAGAAAGAGGGAAGAGTGAAAAAGAACTTCTTTGCAGGAGTGGGTGAGATTAGGAAAGCATATAAACCAAGCCATTTCACGATTTTACTCCTGTTCGAAGAATCATATCTAACCTTGATGACATTAATCCTTCTCTTTCTAGTGTTGTTACTTCTTTGTTACAGGAGTTTGAAGATGTGTTTCCTGAGGAAATGTCTATTGGCTTACCACTCTTTAAAGGCATTGAGCATCAAATAGATTTCGTACCAGGAGCTGTCATACCCAATAGGCCAGCCTATAGAAGTAATCTTGAGGAGACCAAAGAGCTTCAAAGACAAGTTATAGAGCTGATGAGCAAGGGGTACGTGAGAGAGAGCATGAGCCCATGTGCGCATACCAGTGCTATTAGTACCAAAGAAGGATAGGAATTGGAGAATGTGTGTTGATTGCCGAGCCATCAATAATATTACGGTAAAGTATCGCCATCCCATTCCTAGGCTAGATGATATGCTGGATGAATTGCATAGAGCTTGTTTATTTTCTAAAATTAATTTAAAAAGTGGCTATCACCAAATTCGCATGAGAGAAGGTGATGAATGGAAAACTGCCTTTAAGACCAAATATGGATTGTTTGAATGGTTAGTTATGCCTTTTGGTCTTACTAATGCACCTAGTTCTTTTATGAGATTAACGAATCATGTGTTGCGTGCATTTATAGGTCAGTTTGTTGTTGTTTATTTTAATGATATTCTAGTGTACAACAAGACTTTAGAAGAGCATATTGCACATTTGCGATGTGTGTTAGATGTTTTGAGGAAAGAAAAGTTGTACGCTAATTTTAAGAAATGTTCTTTTTGCATAGAGAAAGTTGTTTTTCTTGGTTTTGTTGTTGGTGCAAGTGGCATAGAGATGGATCAAGAAAATGTTAAGGCTATTAGGGAGTGGCCAACGCCAAAGAGCATCAGTGAGGTAAGGAGCTTTCATGGTTTAGCTAGTTTTTATCAGTGATTTGTTAAGGATTTTAGCATTATTGCCGCACCTCTTATTGATGTTGTTAAAAAGAATGTTGCATTTACTTGGAGTGTTCAACAAGATAAAGCATTCATTGATCTTAAAGAAAGGTTATGTTCTGCTTCATCATCATCACTAGCAGAACATAAGGTTATGTTCTTAAAGCAACTAGGGATTCACCTTTCGCAGGGTATTCTGCTTCATCATCATCACTAGCATCAATCAACTCTGGCATCTCCCCACCATCACTCTCACTCTCACTCACTAATTCTCCACTATCTTGCATCACCATAACTCTCTTATTTGGGCACTGAGAAGCAATGTGTCCAGAACCCAAACACTTGAAGTACTTGATGTCCCGATTCTTCTGTGGTTGAGATTCAGCCTTAGATTTGTTTTTGATACTGAAATCTTCTTTTCCCTTAGGTGGTTCAGTCTTGATACCTTCATGTCGTCTCTCATTATTACTCCACTTCGGTTTCCATGGATTTGAAGAAGCCGAAGTATACCTCACTGTTCCCTTCCTCTTTAATTGCCTCTCTACCTTCATAGCCATGTGGACCATATCCTCCAACTCCACATAATGTTTGATGTGATCCGAGTGCTCGAGAGCATTAAAGATCCGTTGCTTGTTCCAGAAGGGCCAATTACGAGAGCACGAGCTAAGAAGATCAAGGAAGCCATGCAAGGATTTATTCAAGCTACTTTGGATGACTTCAATTCAAGTTCAATTTGCAAGAGTCCAATATTCAAGATGGGCTTGAACGAGGAGGAACCAGCCTTGGTACACTTGATTCGGGCTAACGAGGTGGCGAGCATCGGAGAGAATGATTTTTGAAGTATAATAAGGGCCAGAAGAGTAATTCTAAATTTGTAGATGCATTCTTTACGTCGAGAGCTTCGAAACGATATATTGTGGGTTAAAATCCGATATCATATGACCAAGTTATGGCCTTGTTTAAGATAAGTGGCTTTGCGAGGCCAAGGCCTACTGGGTCCAGGTTTTTAATTTTAGGGTTTTCTCTTATTTTTAAGTTAGATTAGGATTAGCCACCTTATATAAACACTCCTTTATGTTATTTTGAGAAGACTTTTGACATTATTGAGTTTAATATCATTGAGAGGATTTTCTCAACTTGTTCTTAAAAGAACTTTTGACTTATCAAAGGATTTGCTAACCTTTGTGGCGTCTTATCTAGCAATCCGGGTTCTTGAGACTTAGCTTATCAGGGGTTTGGATTTTTTATCCGAATTCTGATCATATTGGCTTTCTTGGGTTTTTGTCAATCTAGTTGTGGGTTTTTCTAGCTTGATCTAGAAGGGTTCTCATCAATGTTGTAGCTCCACTACATTGGCAATATCTTTATTCAACCCGGTCAAAAATCGTGCCATTGTAGCTTCCCCTATCTTCCTCTACATTAGCCCTAATCATAGCGATCTCCATCTCTTTATGGTAATCCTCTACACTCATCGATCCTTGGGTAAGGCTTTGTAGCTTAAGATAAAGATCCCTATAGTAATGATTAGGAATGAACCGCTTCCTCATAAGCATCCCCAACTCTCCCCATGTAGCTATAGGCCTTTCTCGATTCCTCCTCCTATTATTCACCAATTGATCCCACCAAATAATAGCATAGTCAGTGAATTCAATAACTGCTAGCTTTACCTTTTCTCCTCTCGAATAATTGTGACAATCAAAGATCAACTCAACCTTCTTTTCCCACTCCAAGTAAGCTCGCTAGATTACTCCTTCCTTGAAACGAAGGAATAGTCACTTTGATTTTGCCTAAACCTCTATCCTCCTCATCTCTCCTAGACCCCCTCTCTTGTCTACCTCTTCTATATTTTACTCTATCCCTTTCTATTTCGGATGCTCGATCATCACCATCATCTTCCCAAATTTCATTCTCTGCCTCATACTCATCTATAGGCTCATATCTATGCCTATTATTTTTCCCATTATGTCTTGCTTCATCATGTCTAGCCCTTTTACGCTCTCTACTAGTTTGCTCCTTCTGAATACCCTCAATGGCAGCTCCATGTTGCCTCAACTGGCTTCCCATCTCATCAAACCTCGCATTCATCTTCTCAAATGCCCGGTGCATTGCCTTCAAAGTGAAAGTAAAGTCTACCGTAGAAGGTTGCGCCTCACTTTTATCATCCATATTAGTTATTTGAATCTGCAAAGAGATGTTAGCAAAATAGAAAAACAACAATGAACCTCACAAGCCTCACGTGTTTACACTCGCGATGTCACTCCACTCGTGTTTACACTCAAACAGGCTTTTACCCGAAGCTGTGTTCACACACTCTTGCCTTTTACCGCTCTTTTATTTTCTCAATCAAGTTCTTTAGGAACTAATAACTCAATCAAAGGAAAGTACCAAAGTATAATCCCTCTAACAATCACAGTCCAAGAAACAAGAAAAAGGAAAAACGAAACAAACGAACAAGAATATAGGAAACAAGAATAACAAAACTAAGAAAACAAAGGAGATCACCAAATATGATTATAATATGATTTCTTTTTCAATTTAATTTTTTGCTCTTTTTTTTTTTTTTTTTTTTTTTTTTTTGTAATCCCTAAATAATTGAAATTTGAATGAATTTAGGGGAAAAGGTAAAATTTATGGATTTAAGGAAAGAAACCACAAGGATGCAAAATTGATATAAGAAAACCCTAAAAATATTATTCATGCGGCACTGTTCATGCGGAACTGTTCATGCGATACTGTTCGTGCACCCTGTTCACGGTTTTGTTTTTTTTTTGCTAGAACAAGAATGAAAAATCTTAAATAAGAATGAGAAAAAAAAACAATAAAGATAAATGAATCTGACCTTGGTGCCTAAGCTCTGATACCAACTGATGAGAACTCTTCTAGATCAAGCTAGAAAAACCCACAACTAGATTGACAAAAAACCCAAGAAAGCCATTATGATCAGAATTCGGATAAAAGATCCAAACCCTTGAGAAGCTAAGTCTCAAGAACCCGGATTGCTAGATAAGACGCCACAAAGGTTAACAAATCCTTTGATAAGTCAAAAGTTCTTTCAAAAACAAGTTGAGAAAATCCTCTCAATGATATTAAACTCAATAATGTCAAAAGTCTTTTCAAAATAATATAAAGGAGTGTTTATATAAGGTGGTTAATCCTAATCTAACTTAAAAATAAGAGAAAACCCTAAAATTAAAAACCTAGACCCGCGGTGGCCTTGGCCTCTGCAAGGCCTCTTATTTTAAACGGGCCATAACTTGGTCATATGATGTCGGATTTTAACCCACAATATACCGTTTTGAAGCTCTCGACGTAAGGAATGCATCTATAGATTTAGAATTACTCTTCTGGTCCTTATTATATTTCAAAAACCATCCTCTCCGATGCTCACCACCTCGTTAGCCCGAATCAAGTGTACCAAGGCTGGTTCCTCCTCATTCAAGCCCATCTTGAATATTGGACTCTTGCAAATTAAACTTGAATTGAAGTCATCCAAAGTAGCTTGAATAAATCCTTGCATGGCTTCTTTGATCTTCTTAGCTCGTGCTCTCGTAATTGGCCCTTCGGAACAAGCAACGGATCTTTAATGCTACGAGCACTCTAGATCACATCAAGTAAGCATATTTCCTCTCCCGTAAAGATGATAGAGACCGATTAAGGGCATAAAAGACTCAGTTATTTGGGCAGACTCTGGAATATAGGTATATTCTACTAGGTGTTCTATTTTAGAGGCTGTATGTTTTGTATAAGACTTAGGTAAAGATAAGGTAGAAGAAAGAGTAATAGGAGATAGTTCTGAAGAAGCGGAAGTAGGATTTGAAGAAGTTGAAGCCATGGGAAGAAAGATGTTTCTCTCGTAACAAACTATAGCTAAGGGAGACTCACAGGGCTTTTGTTGGAAACTGACTGATGATAACCACAGATCTGAAATTTCTGATGCACAGGATCCTCAAATGAGGCAAGTGGTTCAGACCAACCAAAAAAACACTCCTATCTAATGTTTTAGTCGTGAAGGATATCTTATATATCCGGCACAGTTAAATAGACATTTCTTATGGGATGTGCCAGACGGCGTGATATGATCCGAGTGCTCGAGCATTAAAGATCCGTTGCTTGTTCCGGAAGGGCCAATTACGAGAGCACGAGCTAAGAAGAGATCAAGGAAGCCATGCAAGGATTTATTCAAGCTACTTTGGATGACTTCAATTCAAGTTCAATTTGCAAGAGTCCAATATTCAAGATGGGCTTGAACGAGGAGGAACCAGCCTTGGTACACTTGATTCGGGCTAACGAGGTGGCGAGCATCGGAGAGAATGATTTTTGAAGTATAATAAGGGCTAGAAGAGTAATTCTAAATTTGTAGATGCATTCCTTACGTCGAGAGCTTCGAAACGATATATTGTGGGTTAAAATCCGATATCATATGACCAAGTTATGGCCCGTTTAAGATAAGTGGCTTTGCGAGGCCAAGGCCACCGCGGGTCCCTGTGGGTCCGGGTTTTTAATTTTAGGGTTTTCTCTTATTTTTAAGTTAGATTAGGATTAGCCACCTTATATAAACACTCCTTTATGTTATTTTGAGAAGACTTTTGACATTATTGAGTTTAATATCATTGAGAGGATTTTCTCAACTTGTTCTTAAAAGAACTTTTGACTTATCAAAGGATTTGCTAACCTTTGTGGCGTCTTATCTAGCAATCCGGGTTCTTGAGACGTAGCTTCTCAGGGGGTTGGATGTTTTATCCGAATTCGGTTCATATTGGCTGTCTTGGGTTTTTGTCAATCTAGTTGTGGTGGAGAAGAACCCTTGGCACCAAGGTCGATTCATCTATCTTTATTTATTTTTTTTTTCTCATTCTTGTTTGGGATTTTTCATTCTTGTTCTCAAAAAAAAAAAAAAAAAAAAAAAGTTAACATTGCCGCAATAACAGTATCCCCTGAACAGTGTTTTTTGGGTTTTATTATAAAAATTTTGCATACTTGTGTTTTCTTTCCTTAAATTCATAAATTTTACCTTTTCCCCTAAATTCATTCAAATTTCAATTATTTAAGGATTACAAAAAAAAAAAAAAAAAAAAATCACATTAATAATAATCATATTGGGTGATCTCCTTTGTTTTCTTGGTCTTGTTATTCTTGTTTCCTATATTCTTGTTCGTTTGTTTCGTTTTTCCTTTTTCTTGTTTCTTGGACTGTGATTGTTAGAGGGATTATACTTTGGTACCTTTCCTTGATTGAGTTATTAGTTCCTAAAGAACTTGATTGAGAAAATATAAGAGCGGTAAAAGGCAAGAGTGTGTGAGCACAAGCTTCGGGTAAAAACCTATTTGAGTGTAAACACGAGTGGAGTGGCATCGCGAGTGTAAACACGTGAGGCTTGTGAGGTTCATTGTTGTTTTTCTATTTTGCTAACATCTCTTTGCAGATTCAAATAACTAATATGGATGATAAAAGTGAGGCGCAACCTTCTACGGTAGACTTTACTTTCACTTTGAAGGCAATGCACCAGGCATTTGAAAAGATGAATGCGAGGTTTGATGAGATGGGAAGCCGGTTGAGGCAACATGGAGCGGCTATTGAGGGTATTCGAAGGAGCAAACTAGTAGAGAGAGCGTAACGGGGCTAGACATGATGAAGCAAGACATAATGGGAGAAATAATAGGCATAGATACGAGCCTATAGCTGAGTATGAGGCAGAGAATGAAATTTGGGAAGATGATGGTGATGATCGAGCATCCGAAATAGAAAGGGATAGAGTAAGATATAGAAGAGGGAGACAAGAGAGGTGGTATAGGAGAGATGAGTAGGATAGAGATTTCTTCAAAATCAAAGTGACTATTCCTTCGTTTCAAGGAAGGAGTAATCCGAGAGGCTTAGTTGGAGTGGGAAAAGAAGGTTGAGTTGATCTTTGATTGTCACAATTATTCGAGAGAGAGAAAAGGTAAAGCTAGCAGTTATTGAATTCATCGACTATGCTATTATTTGGTGGGATCAATTGGTGAATAATAGGAGGAGGAATCGAGAAAGGCCTATAGCTACATGGGGAGAGAGTTGAGGACGTTTATGAGGAAGCGGTTCATTCCTAATCATTACTATAGGGATCTTTATCTTAAGCTACAAAGCCTTACCCAAGGATCGATGAGTGTAGAGGATTACCATAAAGAGATGGAGATCGCTATGATTAGGGCTAATGTAGAGGAAGATAGGGAAGCTACAATGGCACGATTTTTGACCGGATTGAATAAAGATATTGCCAATGTAGTGGAGCTACAGCATTATGTGGAGTTGGAGGATATGGTCCACATGGCTATGAAGGTGGAGAGGCAATTAAAGAGGATGGGTACAGTAAGGTATACTTGGCTTCTTCAAATCCATGGAAACCGAAGTGGAGTAATAATGAGAGACGACATGAAGGTATCAAGACTGAACCACCTAAGGCAAAAGAAGATTTCAGTATCACAAACAAATATAAGGTGAATCTCAACCACGAGAAGAATCGGGACATCAAGTGCTTCAAGTATTTGGGTTTCGGACACATTGCTTCTCAGTGCCCAAATAAGAGAGTTATGGTGATACAAGATAGTGGAGAATTAGTGAGTAAGTGTGAGAGTAATGGTGGGGGGATGCCAGAGTTGATTAATGCTAGTGATGATGATGAAGTAAAATACCCTGCGAAAGGTGAATTCATAGTTGCTAGGCTTGCTTTGAGTACACAAATGAGTGTTGATGACATGGAGCAAGAGAGAGAGAACATCTTCCATACTAGATGCATTGTAAATAATAAGGTGTGTAGTATGATAATAGATGGTGGGAGTTGCACCAATGTAGTTAGTACTACCCTTGTAGAAAAGTTAGGGTTACCCTTGCTAACGCATCCCAGGCCTTACAGATTGCAGTGGTTAAATGATTATGGAGAGGTCAAAGTTAATAAGCAAGTATTAGTAACATTTACTATTGGAAAGTATAGTGATGAGGTGCTTTGTGACGTAGTTCCTATGCATCTTTGGGCATTTATTATTGGGAAGGCCATGGCGATGATAGGAAGGTGACACATGATGGGTTTAGGAATAGATATAGCTTTGTCAAAAATGGGAGAACCGTGACGCTTGTTCCTTTAACACCAAAAGAGGTCTACGAGGACCAAATAAAGATGAGGAAAAAGAAAGACAAAATAAAAAGAGTGAGGTCGAGAGTTATGATAAGAAAAAGAAAGAGAGTGAAACTAAAAGTGAGAGAAAAGAAAACAGTGAGAAAGAGGGAAGAGCGAGAAAGAACTTCTTTGCGGGAGTGGGCGAGATTAGGAAAGCATATAAAGCAAGCCATTTCATGGTTTTGCTCGTGTTCAAAGAATCATATCTAACCTTTGATGACATTAATCCTTCTCTTTCTAGTGTTGTTACTTCTTTGTTACAGGAGTTTGAAGATGTGTTTCCGGAGGAAATGCCTATTGGCTTACCACCCATTAGAGGCATTGAGCATCAAATAGATTTCGTACCAGGAGCTGTCATACCCAATAGGCCAGCCTATAGAAGTAATCCCGAGGAGACCAAAGAGCTTCAAAGGCAAGTTATAGAGCTGATGAGCAAGTGGGTACGTAAGAGAGAGCATGAGCCCATGTGCGCACCGGTGCTACTAGTACCAAAGAAGGATGGAAATTGGAGAATGTGTGTTGATTGCCGAGCCATCAATAATATTACGGTAAAATATCGCCATCCCATTGCTAGGTTAGATGATATCTTTGGATGAATTGCATGGAGCTTGTTTATTTTCTAAAATTGATTTTAAAAGTGGCTATCACCAAATTCGTATAAGAGAAGGTGATGAATGGAAAAAGCGCCTTTAAGACCAAATATGGATTGTATGAATGGTTAGTTATGCCTTTTGGTCTTACTAATGCACCTAGTACTTCTATGAGATTAATAAATCATGTGTTGCGTGCATTTATAGGTCAATTTGTTGTTGTTTATTTTGATGATATTCTAGTGTACAACAAGACTTTAGATGAGCATATTGAGCATTTACGATGTGTGCTAGATATTTTGAGCCAAGAAAAGTTGTATGCTAGTTATAAGAAATGTTCTTTTTGCATGGAGAAAGTTGTTTTTCTTTGCTTTCTTGTTGATGCTAGAGCTAGCTTGGATGGTCAAACGACATGTGAGTTGATAAAGTCCATTCATGAGAAAGCGCGGCTTCACGTTGAAAAGAAGAATGAGCAAGACGCTACTCAAGCTAATAAGGGTAGGAAATGTGTGATTTTTGAACCCGGCGGTTGGGTTTGGGTTCACATGCGTAAGGAGAGGTTTCCAGCCCCAAAGGAAATCTAAGTTGCACCCTCGAGGAGATGGTCCATTTCAGATTCTTGAGCGTATTAATGACAATGCTTAGAAAGTGGATCTTCCCGGTGAGTATAACGTGTCTGCTACCTTTAATGTTTCGATCTTTCTCTCTTTGATGCAGGTTCAGATTCGAGGACGAATCCTTTCGAGGAGAGGGGGAATGATATGATCCAGAGTGCTCGAGCATTAAAGATCCGTTGTTTGTTCCGAAGGGCCAATTACGAGAGCACGAGCTAAGAAGATCAAGGAAGCCATGCAAGGATTTATTCAAGCTACTTTGGATGACTTCAATTCAAGTTCAATTTTCAAGAGTCCAATATTCAAGATGGGCTTGAACGAGGAGGAACCAGCCTTGGTACACTTGATTCGGGCTAACGAGGTGGCGAGCATCGGAGAGAATGATTTTTGAAGTATAATAAGGGCCAGAAGAGTAATTCTAAATTTGTAGATGCATTCCTTACGTCGAGAGCTTCGAAACGATATATTGTGGGTTAAAATCCGATATCATATGACCAAGTTATGGCCCGTTTAAGATAAGTGGCTTTGCAGGCCAAGGCCCTGCGGGTCCTGCGGGTCCAGGTTTTTAATTTTAGGGTTTTCTCTTATTTTTAAGTTAGATTAGGATTAGCCACCTTATATAAACACTCCTTTATGTTATTTTGAGAAGACTTTTGACATTATTGAGTTTAATATCATTGAGAGGATTTTCTCAACTTGTTCTTAAAAGAACTTTTGACTTATCAAAGGATTTGCTAACCTTTGTGGCGTCTTATCTAGCAATCCGGGTTCTTGAGACTTAGCTTCTGGGGTTTGGATCTTTTATCCGAATTCTGATCATATTGGCTTTCTTGGGTTTTTGTCAATCTAGTTGTGGGTTTTTCTAGCTTGATCTAGAAGGGTTCTCATCACACGGTCGGTGCAGAGATGGCTGCCCTTGTCATGATGACTTTTCTCGATGATGATGAAGACGTCCCTTGACATCGTCAAAAGAAAAAGAAAATTGTTTTCCCATCTATTTGCAAACCTTTGCAAAAGCCTTTACCCCATGATGATTCAAACACTATGAGTCCATTACCTATCTACAAGAAGGGCCTCCAGATTTTAGAAAAGGAAAACTAACTATTACCAAAAAAAGAACCAAAACCCAAACTAACACAAAGTCGTTCTTATCTTATGTTCTCTTATGAGTCCAGCTCTTACGATACAGTTCCCTTCTTTGGAAAAACACACTGATCCATACTCAAAGGTACTAGACCTTATGTTCATGTTCCTATCTCCAGTTCTGGTGACACAGTAGAGCCGTATCGTTTTGAGACTGTTTTAAATTAGCAATCCCAGAATGCCAGAGCCCAAAATACTACAATTGAAAAACTGTACTCTAAAGTTGATGCAGTTACACATGAGGTCGTTGAAAGGATTCTCTCAACTTATTCTTGAAAGAACTTTCGCCTTATCAAAGGATTTGCTAACCTTTGTGGCGTCTTATTTAGCAATCCGGGTTCTTGAGACTTAGTTCGTAAAGGTTTGGATCTTTTATTTGAATCTGATCATATTGGCTTTCTTGGGTTCTTGTAAATCTAGTTGTGGATTTTTCTAGCTAGATCTAGAAGGGTTCTCATCACTAATCATAGCAACCTCCATCTCCTTATGGTAATCCTCTACACTCTTTGACCCTTGGGTAAGGCTCTATAGCTTAAGATAAACATCCCTATAGTAATGACTAAGAATAAACCGCTTCCTCATAAACGCTCTCAACTCTCCCCATGTAGCTATAGGCCTCACACAATTCCTCCTCCTATTATTCACCAATTGATCCCACCAAATAATAGCATAGTTAGTGAATTCAATAACTGCTAGCTTTACCTTTTTCTCCTCTGAATAATTGTGACAATCAAAGATCAACTCAACCTTCGCTTCCCACTCCAAGTAAGCCTTAGGGTCACTCTTTTCTTGAAACTAAAGAATGATCACTTTGATTTTACCTAAATCCCTATCCTTGTCATCTCTCCTATACCCCTTCTCTTGCCTACCTCTTCTATATCTCACTATATCCATATCTACTTCGAATGCTCGATCATTACCATTATCTTCCTAAAATTCATTCTCTGCCTCATACTCATCTTTAGGCTCATATCTATGCCTATTATTTCCCCCGTTATGTCTTGCTTCATCATGTCTAGCCCCGTTACGCTTTCTACTAGTTTGCTCCTTCTGAAAATTCTCAATGGCAGCTTCATGTTGCATCAATTGGCTTCCTATCTCATCAAACCTCATATTCATCTTCTCAACTGCCTGGTGTATTGCTTTCAAAGTTAAAGTAAAGTCTGTCGTGGAAGGTTGTGCCTCACTTTTATCATCCATACTAGTTATTTGAAATAAGCTGTAAAGAGATGTTAGTAAAATAGAAAAAAATAGAAAAAAAAAAGTAATAAATCTCACAAGCCTCACGTGTTTACACTCGTAATGTCACTCTACTCTTGTTTACACTCAAATAGGCTTTTATTCGAAGCTGTGCTTACCCACTCTTATATTTTTTCAGTCAAGTTCTTTAGGAACTAATGACTCAATCAAGGGAAAGCACCAAAGCATAATCCCTCTAACAATCACAGTCCAAGAAACAAGATTAAAAAAAAAAAAGAAACAAAGGAATAAGAAAATAGGAAATAATAATAACAAAACAAAGAAACAAAGGAGATCACTAAATATGATTATTATTATTATTATGATAATTTTTTCAATTTTTTTTTGTAATCCCTAAATAATTGAAATTTGAATGAATTTAGGGAAAGGAATGGGTAAAATTGACGGATTTAAAGAAAGAAACTACAAGGATGCAAAACTGATATAAGAAAACCCTAAAAATATTGTTCATGCATCATGGTTCACGATTTTTTTTAATACTAGAATAAGAGTGAAAAAAATCTCAAACAAGAACGAAAAACAATAAAGATAGAGGAATCTGACTTTGGTGCCTAAGCTCTGATATTAACTGATGAGAATCCTTCTAGATCTAGCTAGAAAAACCTACAACTAAATTAATAAAAACCCAAGAAAGCCAATATGATTATAATTTGGATAAAAAATCCAAACCCTCGAGAAGCTAAGTCTCAACAACCCGGATTGCTAGATAAGACGCCACAAAGGTTAGCAAATCCTTTGATAAGGCGAAAGTTCTTTCAAGAATAAGTTGAGAAAATCCTCTCAATGACCTCATGCGTAACCGCATCAACTTTAGAGTGTAGTTTTTCAAGCCCATCTTGAATAATGGTCTCTTGCAAATTAAATTTGAATTAAAGTCGTCCAAAGTAGCTCGAACAAATCCTTGCATTGCTTCCTTGATCTTCTTAGTTCGTGCTCTTGTAATTGGCCCTTCTGGAACAAGCAATGGATCTTTAATGCTCTAAGCACTCTGGATCACATCTGTCCATCTCTTCTAGGCTGCAATTTTGATTTCCTTTGTGTAAGAAACCTCTCCTTACGCATGTGCACCCAAACCCAATCTCTGGGTTGGAAGACAACCTTCAAACGCCCTTTATTAGCTTGCTTAGCATAATGCTCATTATTCCTTTCAATATTGGCTCCACCCCTTGCATGTAAATCCTTTACAAAATCTACCTTTTTCTTACCATCAAGATTAGCATGCTCGTTAGTAGGCAAAGGTAAAATATCCAAAGGTGTTAAAGGATTAAAGTCATAAACAATTTCAAAAGAAGAAAATAAAGAAGTAGAATGAACAGTTATTTTTATATGCCAACTTAATATATGGCAAACACTTCTCCCACTGCCTTAAGTTCTTTTGAATGATAGCACGCAACAAAGTAGTGAGTGTCCTATTAACTACTTTAGTTTGACCATCCGTTTAAGGATGTGCAACAGTAAAAAATAAAAGTTTAGTTCCTAATTTATTCCATAAAGTGCGCCAAAAATGACTTAAGAACTTAACATCTCTATTACTACAATTGTCTTAGGCAATCCATGCAATTGAACCACTTCTTTAAAGAACAAGTCAGCAATATCTGTTGCGTCATTTGTTTTAGAACATGCAATAAAATGGACCATTTTACAAAACCTATCAACAACAACAGATATGATATCCTTACCAATTTGAGACCTTGGTAATCCTAAAACAAAATCCATAAATATATCAATCCTAGGTTGATTAGGCTCAGGTAAATGGGTATACAAGCCATGCGGTTTAACTTTAGATTTTGCTTGCCTACATGTAACGTACTTATCACAAACAGATTGCACATCATGCTTCATATGAGGCCAATAAAAATACTCACTTAATATATCTAAAATCTTTAGAACACCAAAGTGACCCATCAAACCTCCCCCATGACTTTCCCTAACAAGCAACTCATGAATAGAACAAATAGGCACACATAATTTATCTTTCTTGAATAGAAGTCTTTCATGCCTATAAAAATCACCAAACGCATACTTATCACATGCATTCCATACTTGGCTGAATTTAGAATCATTAGCATACAAATCCTTAAGCAATTCAAAAACAAGTAATTTAGTTTGCAAAGAAGTAAGTAATGCGTACCACCTAAACAATGCATCAGCCACAATGTTTTCCTTTTCATGAAACGTTTCTATGAACTCCAGCCACTTAGCATGTCTTTTATTAAGCTTACCTTGGGTCTTTAAGAACTTCAACCATGATCAGAATGAATGATGAATTCCCTCGGCCATAGGTAATGCTGCCATTTTTTAAGAGTCCTCACTAATGCATAAAGCTCCTTGTCATAAGTAGGATAATTCAAGGCTGCCCTACTTAGCTTTTCACTAAAATAAGCAATTGGTTTGGAATCTTGCATCAAAACAGCCCCTATTCTAATTCCGCATGCATCACATTCTATCTCAAAAGCTTTATCAAAGTTAGGCAAACACAACAAAGGTGCATTAGTTAGCTTATCTTTCAAAGTTTGAAAAGCGCGGTCATGCACATCAGCCCACTTAAAAATAACATTCTTTTTAACAAGTTCATTCAAAGGTGCAGTAATAGAAATAAAATCTTTAACAAACCTTCGGTAAAAACTTGCTAAACCATGAAAACTTCTCACCTCGTTCGCATTCTTAGGTGTAGGCCAGTCCCTTATTGCCTTTACCTTTTCTTCATCGACACTTATACCTTGCAAACTAACAACATATCCAAGAAACACAGCAGATTCCATGCAAAACATGCACTTCTTAAGATTAGCATACGATTGGTGCTCTCTCAAGACACTAAAAATAACATGCAAGTGTTTCGCATGTTCATCCGTATTTTTGCTATAAACTAAAATATAGTCAAAGTAAACTACCACAAATTTTCCCATGAAAGTTCGCAAGACTTGATTCATTAACCTAATGAATGTAATAGGTGCATTAGTTAAACAGAAAGGCACTACTAACCACTCATACAATCCATATTTAGTTTTAAATGCAGTTTTCCATTCATCTCCCTCTTTCATGCGAATCTGATAAAAGCTATTCTTTAAATCAATTTTAGAAAACAAATAAGAGCCATACAATTCATCAAGCATATCATCTAATCTAGGGATAGGATGTCTATACTTTACATTTATTTTGTTAATTGCTCGGCAATCCACATACATGCACCATGTTCCATCTTTCTTTGGGACTAAGATGACAGGAACTGAACATGGGCTTAGACTTTCCCTTACAAAACCCTTTTGCAACAATTCATCCACTTGCCTTTGTATCTCCTTCGTTTCCTCGGGGTTAGCTTTATAAGCAGGTCGATTTGGTATGGCAGAATCGGGTATGAAGTCTATTTGATACTCAATTCCTTTTAAAAGACGTAATTCATGGGTAGGTTTGGCATAATCCGGGTTCGGTCCGGGTATTGCCATACCTGAACCCGGCCCGGACTTATTTTTTTTGCCACCTAGTTCGGGCTTAAAAAGCCTGGCACCGGTCTGAATTTTTAATCCGAATTTTTAAACCCGGATTTTAATTTTATAATATTATATATGAATATTTTTTAATTTATTTTATAATTTTATAATTTATTTTAATAAATTAGACATGAAAATAGGAACTTTAAATGCTTAAAATTTTAAATATATATAATAAATTGATTAAATAAATATAATTATTGAAAATAATATATATTTTATAATAATTTTTTTTATAAAATTCGGGTTCCGGGTCGGACCGGGCTTTTCAAGTGATGCTCTGGGACCAAATTTCGTCCTCATCTTCGGTTTAGGTATTACTGTGCCCGCATTGGCGGTCCCGGTCCGAGTCCGATCTCAGGGCGGTATTTTTGCAACCCCTATCCATGGGGAATCTCCTTAGGAAATAGGTCCTTAAAGTCCTGCAATAAAGACACAATAGCACTAGGCAAAGAAGAGTTAAGGTCATTAGTAGAAAAATAAACATCCTTGTACACAAGTACAAGTACTTGCTGTCTTGCCATCATTGCATTTTTAACCTCATGATTTTTTATGAGATTGAGGTTAAGGATGGCACAAATGCATAGAATAAGGCTTATTCAGATCCTATTCAAGTTCCCGTTGGACCTATCATAAAAGCTTGTGCAAAGAAATTCAAAGAGCTTAATCGGTTGATCAAGCAACTTGGGTTTAATCAAATGCGTAGAGGCCCATTGAAGGAATCTCACAAGATATTCAGACTAATAAATGCGTGATTCAAGCTCTTGATTTTTCTGCATAATTAATTTCATAAAATTGGCAAGTTGGTGTGCAGAATATGGTAGGAAGATTTGCTACAATCTTTTTCGGATATTTTCCTGTTTTCAAAAGAGGCAGCAAATCGAAGATATTCGTCTACCCAAAGTTGACAAAATATATTTGTTATCCACTAAATTGTTACCGCTTCGATTTGCCTCCAATGCGGCGAGTTGACCTTCACCATCACCACCAATGCACTCCTCACCACCATATCTACCAGATCTGACAATCACCACCCTAAGCTACGCCCACCAGCTTAGATTAACCTAATCTTTTGAATTGTAAACTTTGTAGACAAAGCATCTATGTGAAACTAATTTATGGGAAGAAGAAATCAATTAATTGGTTATTTTTGTTTTTAGGACAAATGTTTTTGGATGCAAGCTTTATGAGTTGAAGTATTTTTGCAAGCAGACGAAAAATCATAGGGCGGGTGCCAAAGATAGGGTTATTTATCTTACTTATTTAGGCTTGTGTAAACAATTAAATCCTAAGGATTCTTTTGATATTTAATTCATTAAGAGATATTATTTCTATATTAAAAATACCAAATTACCCATTTTAATGTCATCACATTTAAACAACAGCTAGCAATTTAGTGGATGACAGATGTATTTTATCATTTTTAGGTGGACGAATGATATAGACTGAAAGTAATGCAATATGTTTGATAACATACCAATTTAAAAGTATACAAGTTACAATTTTTCTTTACCTTAATTTGAGTTTTAAGGGTAAAATCGTTAATATATTATAGTTCTATTAATATTCAAACGGCATCTAATGGTTTAGTGGATAACAAATATATTTTGTTAACTTAGAGTAGACGACTGATACATGTTGAAAGTGTTGTATTACTTTTAATAACAAAGTAATTTAAAGGTATACGAGCGATAATTTTCTATATATACTTAACAAAATGAATTTATTAATTAAAAAAATGGTTAGTTTTTAAGTTAAAATTTAGTGGATTCGAATTCCATTTATTTATTAATCGAATCTAATTTTAAGATTTTAATTTATTTAATTTGTTTAATAGATCTAATAAATGAATGGAATAATTAGTATTTATTTATCTACAATTATATCTCAAATAATAATTAATAAATAACAAAAATCAAGTGAAATAAAAATATCACAAATTTTGTTTTAATTTTATATTGTGACACGACTCATGTGAAATAGGGGAAACCTTGAATGGCGAGAACACCTGTCGAACTCAGAAGACGCTAAAAGGAGAGGACATAGGACACCTGTGGCTGTGACCAGACCAATCCTCTTAATTGCTTTTTATTCTGTTTCATACTTTTTTTTTTTTTTTTTTTAAATTATCTTAAAATAATCGTAATTGTACCCTATCTACCGCCCCTACGTTGCGTCAACACAGGCTGTAATGCCTTGAAACTTTAACCACTGCACTGTGCACTGTTCTTTCTCTGCTCTTTGGCCTAACAAAACAGACCAAAACCCTCAAACTAAACCATTCCAACACCCAAAAAAAAAAAAAAAAAAAAAAAAAAAAAAAAGAAAAGAAAAGAAAAAGAGGCCATGGTTGGTGATGGTCATGTCGAGAAGAGACCAAAAGACAGAAAGAAGAAGAAGAAGAAGCGCGGTGGTGGCAAGAAGAAGATGACAGCCGAGCAGAGCCTTGCTTTCAAATCTGTGACCGAATGGGTTTATTTGGATCAAAACCATTCTTCTTCTTCTTCCTCTGAGGATAATTTCGGGGTGCAGAAGATTCTCAATAGAGCTGTGGACAACGTGGTGTTTGAATTGCATTCACATTCCAATTGTAGTGATGGGTACTTGTCACCTTCTAAGCTTGTTGAGAGAGCTCATTGTAATGGGGTGAGTCTGATTCTCTACTGTGTTTGTTTTTGTTTTTATTTTTATTTTTATTTATTTTTATCATTTTTAATCTGAAAAAAAAAAGAAAAATAGTAGTCCGAATGATTTGGGTTCGTTTTTGTTTGAAGTATTTCATAGTTCTTGGTTCTGTAACTGTATTATTGTTTTTCTGTCTTTTTGAGCTCTCATTTATATGTTATTTCCGGAGCTGGCGCTATTATTACTTGTGAACTTGAGTTTCTTGTACACTTTTGACTATTGTTAATCACAAAAGTCTATTTATGTTTTTTTTTTCTTCTGAGAAACGTCTCTTTGTTGTTCAGTTGATATATAATCGCCAATGGTTTAACGCTTAATTAATTTATCTGTTGATGCCTTTAGTCCTGACCCTCTTCTGCTGTGCTATCAGATTACGCATCTCTAAGATGTTAAATGTGTTTTGACACATTTTTCTTATGGGGGTAAGATTTTTTCTGTTTGATTAACATCAGCAGCCTTTGCATAATTTGATGATAATGAGGAGCCTCACGGTAGAATGGGAGTGAGGATGCACTCAATGATAATCACAGTGATGCTGATCGTAATGGATGGAGAATAATTTCATTTATGTTATAGCAAAATTCTCTACAAAACCTTTTTTGCTCTAAGTTGCAAGCACGCAACACACGCAAATGAAACCAACTTACAAAAACTTGATTGAAAGTAGTGAAACAACTGAGTGAGAAGATCTTCTCTCAGGAGATGCAGATAAAAAGGATGAAGATGAACAGTAAAAAATCAATTCAGATACAGCATTTATAGACTCGAGCTTCTTTCTACTTAGAAGCTGGCCTTGAGCTGGGTTAGATGGAAGTTATCTTTTTTTTTTTTTTTTTTTTTTTTTTTTTTTTTTTTTTTTTTTTTTTTTAACAACATACTATTCCATCCTGCAGTTTTTACTGTCACCTTAAGAGTGCTCCCTTGTATTTGAAACTCTTTGAATGAAGTAGTTTATTTGTAGTTACCTTCACCTTGATGTTTTGTTTGCTATAAAATTTTGAATGGTGACTTTCCAATAAGATTTCTGTTTCAGTTTTATTCACAGGTTGAGGAGGCTTTGACAGGAAAACATCCATCTTCCTATATTTGTGGCTCACCATCAGACGATTACACTGTCCGAATAGTTGCTTTGTTGATATGTCTACTCTTTCATATCTAGACTTCCAAAACTGGAAATATGAAGCTATTGGTCATGCTAATCTTCAGACATTATTTTGCTTGTTTATACTGTGGACAAAAAAATCTTCTTTTCTTCCTTTTGTAATGATTGAGCATGACAACTATAGAGGGATTATTTTTGCCACTTGAATTTCAAGGTTGAATTGAAACCTGTTTGTCCTTTCTCTGACGGCAGTTGACCATCGAAAGGGCTTGTCATTGTTGAAGCTTTATCTAGAAAGTAGATCTGAAATAAACAACCACTAGAACATGCTTCAAGCAGAATCTCTTGTATAGTTAAGATTGTCAGGGTATTGAAAGCTATGTTAAACTTTGTTAATATTTGACAGGGAGACCTAAAAATAATTCAAACTCTTTTGTAGTTTTCTAGTGCTGTTATTTTTTTATTGAGTTATTGAACATGGAAATTTCCTCTTTTGTTAAAATTAATTTTCTTTTTGTATGTTTGTTTTAGCTGAGCATCATTTCAAAGTTATTAGGGAAGTTCTTGTTATTTTACACTTATCAGCTTCTTACATGGTAATTATTGAATTGACACTGCATTCTTATTAGTCTCTATCTAACGGAAGAATGATGCATTTACTTGTATTTCATTTTGGACATTTTATCGGTTGGACAGCCAATTGCATTATAATTGTTCATCGAGAAGTTCTGCTAATGAATTTTCTTTCTGACAGCAATCAGATCAGACTTTTTATTTTGAATGGAATTCAATTTCTGAGATCTTGTTTTTGAATTTTTTGAACTACGACAATCATACTTAAGATTGTTTATCTGTAGGAAGTAATTAATATTATGCAATGTGTGAATATCTTAATGTGATGGTATCATTTTTCTTTTAAAAAAAAAAAATTGAGAATGCAATTGATTGCCGTTTTTATCTGAATCCTTTCACTTCCTTTTGCATTCTCTAAATATTAGCTGGAAACAGAAATTTAATTATTACAATGTATTCAGAACAGGTGAAAGTTCTTGCTCTGACAGATCATGACACCATGTCTGGCATACCTGAGGCCATTGAAACAGCTCGCAGATTTGGCATAAAGATAATTCCAGGTGTCGAAATCAGCACAATTTTCTCTCAAAGGTCTTGTTTCACATTCTAAACATCATTTATCTTTAAATACACTTTCTCGTAGTGTTTTCATGTCATATACTTCTTTCTTAAGCCCTCAAACCTCTGAACTTTGTTATATGATTGATTATTGCAAGAATTGGCAAGCAGGAAATAGAAGTTCACAGCAATTCATTGTTTCTTTCTCATAATTTTGATTTGATGCCAATATTTGGTTTCTTGATAAAAAAGCAGGGGCACTGAATCAGAGGAACCAGTTCACATCCTTGCGTACTATAGTAGCTGTGGGCCATCAAAGTATGAAGAACTGGAAAATTTCTTGGCTAACATAAGGGATGGCCGTTACCTACGTGCTAAAGACATGATCTTGAAACTAAATAAACTGAAGTTACCTCTTAAGTGGGAGCATGTGGTAAAGATTGCTGGCAAGGGAGTTGCTCCTGGAAGGCTGCATGTGGCTCGTGCTATGGTTGAAGCAGGCTATGTGGAGAATCTGAAACAGGCATTTGCCAGATATCTCTATGATGGGGGACCTGCATACTCCACGTAATAAACCAGTGGATGCTGTTGAAGAACGTATAGAATATAGTTAATGCATATTTCTAATAAATGAAACTGACTATAAAGTTTTTGTTTGCTGTGGTTGAAGGGGAAGTGAACCTCTGGCGGAGGTTGCAGTTCGATTGATACATAGAACAGGTGGGTTGGCAGTACTTGCTCATCCATGGGCATTGAAGAATCCTGCTGCCATCATTAGAAAGTTGAAAGATGTGGGCCTTCATGGGTTAGAGGTTTATAGAAGTGATGGAAAACTAGTAGGTATGATATTTACATTAAGATGGTTCCCTATTTTCTATCTTACCACTAAATGTTCTCTTTGGTCACTTGCAATCCAACGCTGCAGACTGACTGCAATATATTCATCTTCATATTTTGAAATTTAATTATTTGATGTGAACTGTTTTTCCTTGAATTATCAATATGTAAATTTTTAGACAACATCAAAAATCGATCAATGGGGGTATTTTACTCTGTGTCAATGTTTATGACAGTTACCGCTCATGCATCATATAAATAATCCATTTTGATGTATGATACGACTGAAGACTTCCAAAGATGCACATGCACTGGTATGGAGGTGTGATAAGCTTTTCTTTATTTAGAATGAGGGAAGAAACATCATATGCTGCATCAAAAAAACATTTAGCAATCCGCTTTTGGCCTCCTATACTGCCTTTTGTCCTAGTGATTGTGTTGTGTACCGCAAAAGTAAACTTTCTGGAAAAGATTGACAACTTTCTGTTGCTCCTGTGCCTGCGGCAATTATTTATATATCATGTAATTGTGACTTTGCATTTTGTCCATACCTTTGGCAATTATTCTATGATTTCTTGAGATTGGTCGTCTCCATATTGAGTGATTCTCCTGATTTTATTATTTGATTTACAGCATACAGTGACTTAGCTGATGCTCATGGTCTTTTAAAGCTTGGGGGGTCAGATTATCATGGAAGAGGTGGGCATGGCGAATCTGAATTGGGAAGTGTAAAGCTTCCGGTGTTTGTGTTGAGTGACTTTCTTAAAGTAGCCAGGCCAATCTGGTGTGGTGCCATTAAGGAGATTCTTGAAAGTTATGCCAATGAGCCATCTGATTCAAATCTGTCCCAGATTACAAGATATGGAAGAGGCAAGATGCTCAAGGGAAATTATCCTTTGAATTGTGGCAAAGATTTGGTTGACCAATGCTTATCATTGTGGCTAACCAATGAAGAGAGGCAGAGTGCTGAATTTGAGGCTATTAAGTTGAAGCTTTCCCATGTTTCAATTAATCAAGGTGGGTTAAATGTTCCTGTAGAGAGTATATAATTCTCTATGCATTGTTTCATCTTTTTGTACCAAACTTGCAGGTAACAATCATGATAGGGAGTTTCATAATTTTATTTTTTATTTCAGGTTTTGTGCCTTATTCCGCAAAATTTGTTAGGTACCGAGGGCGAACTTATTTTGGCCCTGAAAAATTGTTAATTTACATCCAAGATATGCACTCTTTAAAGCCAGGCCCCTTGGGAAAAAAAAATTGCATTTGAAAAATATAACTGTACAAAATTCTGCTACAGGGTTTAAAAGTATAACAAAAACTTGAACATCCTAGATGAAAAGGTAACACGGAATCTAATTGTAAATAAGGGGAATTTTTTCTAAGTTGGGTATAAAAAAAGTAGATATTAAAATAGATACAATACGCTTTTAAAAAGTAGAAAGTTTTATAATTTTCAAGTTTAATATTACTGATATTTTATTTTAATTTAATTAATTTTGTTTGCTTTGCTTTGATTACTTGAACCTAATGATTGTAAACTAAAGTTGAGTTTTTATTTGTTTAATTAATTATTAACAGTAGTATAAAATTTTCTTATTAATTATTGACAATACTTGTATATTAATTAAAAGATGGAACAAGGCATTAATCTTAGTGATGATAATTTGCCTATAATAGAAATATTTTGTATTAGAGTGATATATTATTGTGAATTTGTTTTAATATTGAAACTTTAATTTCTCATTTACAATATAAATTCTAGAACTAAGTGTTTTATACAGTTTTTTTTGGCTACTGTTGTAAATTTATAGTTTAAATTATATAATTTAAATTTTTATGTATTATTAAAAGTATTTTTTTAATATTTGTGATTTCAAACGTAGAAACTCACAAAAAATCCGTTGTAGATTATAGGTGTTTGGTAACAGCAGTGACCAAATTTTCTTTTTAAAAAATAGAAAACCAAAAACGAGTTGTGTATAGATTTTGTTAATTTAAATTTTTTGTGGCGCCCATTGCTATCCTACCTTGATCGACGGCCTAGGCTGCTAGCTCTCAATCTGAGAATTGTGTGCCGTCCCTCACCTGTTCAAAACCCTTATATACATCATGGAGCACTCGTGCAAATATTGTAGTGACAATTTGGTAAGTTACAACATATCCAAATAACCAAGTATGCGCAGACATGTTTGCTCAGATAGTGGACAAGCTATCTACTCAGAAAACAAAGACTAGCACAATTTGTGTTTTACAAAAACATACCCAAGCGGCAAGCGCCCCTATACAAGGTTAGAAGCAGTTATTCCTATCTCAAAACCCCATCCCAATTTAGATGTATGAAGAAAAAGGATGAATCTTAAAACCCCTAAGAAACAGATGGAAGAAAAATCATCTGTATTTTCGAAGCCAAAATATTAAAAAAATGGCAAGGCCTGCAAAGTGTTTTGCTTATATAATTTCCTCAAATTATAAAAACGTTCAGGACATATCGTAGTTCAAATTCATTAATTGTAGAAACATTCGGTGAATAATGTTACATAGATAAAGAAAAGAGAAATGAGTAAGAGAGACAGGCTGTGGAGGTGGCTCCCTTTCAAAACAATGTCAGTTTGAAGAATAAACTGGATATTTGAGCATTATAAGCAGCACTTCAAAAATCAAAATTATCATCATCCGAATTTGCCGATTTCCATCTTCTTCTTGAGTGTTCTTTGACCATGATATACGAATGAATCTATTATTCCTGCAACTGCAAAAATTCCTGAAGAGACAAAAAAGTAAAAAGTGACCAATTTTTATCTTCCAACAGAAGTTAAAATACTATAACCAAGAAGAAAAAAAGGTTCTCAAAATCAAACAAAACACAAGTACAAAATGTGAGCTATATATTTGTATTATGGTACACTGCAATCACTGTAAACAGAAAATAATTGGAGCTAAAATCGTAACAGTCTTAGAGAAGGAACCATTGGCTTTGCAAACAGATCTAATTTTAAATCTTAAGTTTTTTTTTTAAAAAAAAATTCCTGTCAAAGAAAAAGTGGTAGTTAAAGGATTTAACATCTAATTCCTTTAGTCTGCGAGTCATTACCTCAGTGATAAGTGAACAAAATTACGAAATTCTAGGGGGAGAGAGGGCTATTGATTTTGCAATAAATCCACTCCAGACCTAGCTAGAACCACTCATTTTGTGTCGTGATGTGACTCAGCTTGATGTTAAGACATATTATTAGTCTAAAAAGTAAGTTTTGCTCATGAGTACAGTTTTCCAGCCCCAACATTAAAACCATTAGTAGAGAACACGAATTGTGAGATGTATCAGTTTTCAAGCCCCGACAGGAAACCCATTAGCAGAGACAACAAATTGTGAGATATACAGTTCATAAAATCAAAAAATAAAATTCAAATGTTCTCACTCAGGGAAACTCAAAAACAAACACCCAAGATGAATACCACTGATCATAATCAAAACACCGACACAAATAATCTTCCCGCTCATCATGATTATCAATTTGATAATTGCAATTCACAAGGGAACTAAGTCATCCTTGTAATTACTGGCTTGGTTCAAAAGTTGTCACTCAACATGCATCATAAACGCAAGACTCAGAACCAAGGCGCTTACACCCGTTTGAAGCATGTTGAAGTTTTAGGCTTTCTTAAAGCAAGCAGAATCACTGAAAAAGCAATGATCAAAACTTATCAAGCGAGACTGCTACAGTGTCCTGGTTATTCAATTGACTACAAAATCCGGCACCTTTGTGGGAATCATGGGAAAAGTATAATTTATAACAGAAAGGAATGAATAGAAGACAGGGGAATAAAGCTTTTAAAATCAGTTGAAAAACAAAGTTCAGTGTGCTTGTTTCAGGAATGCAACATGACTAGAATAATATATCTCTGGCTAGGTATCATTAGATTGAATTAGCAAATCTGAGGAATGGAAATTATGCTGAATCATATCTCCATTGCCTACTCATGGAAATTCTATTAAACCTAAATAAGAAAAGAGGAAAAATGATTTTCTGTTTTCACAATAAGTGGGAATGGAAATTATTCTGAATCATATCTCCATTGCCTACTCATGGAAATTCTATTAAACCTAAATAAGAAAAGAGGAAAAATGATTTTCTGTTTTCACAATAAGTGGGTTTAATATTACCTCCAATTAAAGCACAAACATTTGTCATGAAGTGCAAGAATGAAATATGCTCCTCTTTATATGTCACCTGCAAAAAATAAGCATAAAAGGGACAACAGATGTCAGCAACTGACTCTTAAGATCATCACCATTCTTATAATGCAATGGGAATTTTACATGAATCCCTTGTGATACCTACAATGGACTATCTTTTGTACATTCAGATATTCATTTAATGACAACAAAGTAATCAAAATTTATGTCTCACATTTAGATGTTCATTTAAAGACATAATCAAATAGGCCAAGATACTTAGGTACATAAAATACTAGGCCTTAACCGCTTTGCTCCATCTCTCTCTCATACTTTCAGCTTTATCATTTTTTTCCCTCTTTTTTCTTCAAATTTGCAAAGGATGCCTAAATCAAAATTTCACTTTATCTTTACTGTATGCTAACCAAAGAAAAAAAGACACACAGAGCCCCAACGTTAGGAAAAGGGGCAAAAAAACACCAATAATGTTTAAAAAGATAGTATAGACTCCTATCTGTAAGAATATTCCGTTCATTTGGACAAAACATTACTTTGCACTGTTTAAATAACACATTTATGCCTTTGATCATAGTGAAAAGGAAAAGGATACTTGCACCCCCAGTGTTTAGGTAACGAAACAATGAGACCCATAAACTTTTAAAAACAAGAGACGAGGGATGTTGTGGAAGGTATGAGGGAATCCAAGTAAGGTCCAAGTTACATGGGCCAAAGTAAGGTAAGAGTGGTATTCGCCAGTCCTTTTTGAAGCATTAGGGCGTTTGTTCCTTTCCCTAAAGGTTGAGGGTTCAGGTTTGCTTTTCCCTTTGTACTATAGCGAGAAGGGTAAATATTTCAGTTAAACAGGAAAAGAGAATATTCCATCCAAATGGACAGAATTTACTAACTAACAAGGGTCTATCAGTCTTGCTTAAAACATTAGAGGATTTTTCATCCTTTTTTCCAAACTTCAGGGGTTCAAGTGTCTTTTTCCCTTAACCAAATAGACAAGGATGGTTATCAATTTTGATAAAGCTTAGGACCACTTAGATTGGAATTTTGTCGATGTCGTTTTTCATGCAAAAGTGTTTGGATGCAAGTGGAGACAGTGGATAAAGGGCTGCCTACAACCAGTAAAATTCTGAGTCTTCATAAATGAAAGGCCTCAAGGAAAGTTTGGTGCTGCTAGATGAATTAGACAAGGAGATCCTCTCTCCCCCTTTCTTTTTACTTTGGCAGTTGATGGCTTGAGCAAATTGATGACTAGAGCTGTTGAAGCCGGGTTAGTTAAGGGCATATCAATTGGCCAAGACCAGGTTGAGGTCTCTCATCTTCAATTTGCAAACGCTACTCTTTTCTTTTTGGTGGGTGATGAACAAAAAATTGCAAACCTTTTAAAAGTTGAGGACAGCTTCGGTTTGATTTCCAGCCTCAAAGCCAACATGGCCAAAAGTATAATAGTATCAATTCATGGATGAGAAAGTCAAAATCTTAGCAAATAATTTTGGGCTTATAGTGGCAAGTTGGCCGTTGAAGTACCTAGGATTCCTTTGGGTGATAATCTAGAACTCCAAAGTTTTTGGAACCTGGTGGCTAAAAAAATTGAAAAGAGACTTAAGAGTACGGAAAAAAGCCTATCTTTCCAAAGGTGGAAGACTTCACTCTAAATCACTCCATACTGTCAACCATTCCTATTTCTTTTCTTTCTCTTATCAAAATTCCGTGCAGAATTGCAAAAAAAAATTGAAAAGATGGTGAGGTACTTTCTGTAGGAAGGATATGGAAATGGCAATCGATCTCATCTTATGAAGTGGGATAAGATTGCAAGGCCTAAAACTAGAGGTGGTTTAGGAATTGGCAACGTGGAAAAGAAAAATAGATCTCTCTTAGCAAAATGGCTTTGGAGGTTTCCCTTGGAGATGACCTCTCTGTCACTTGGTAATTCGCAGCCAGTATGGAATTCATCCAAATGGATGGGATGCAAAAATGGTTAGGAATGGGTCCAATAGAAGCCCTTGGAAAGCTACGTCTAAAGAGTATCCCACCCCACTTTTCTTAGTTTTGTTGCCATAGAAGTGGGTAATGAAAGGCTATCGTTTCTGGAAGCATAAATGGAGGGGTGAAGTTTTGTTGTGTCAGAAATTCCCCCATCACTACAGGTTATGCCTTTCTAGGAATATCTCGATTTTCTCCACTATGGCTTTCTCTCCACCCACCATGATTTAGAATTGGATGTTCAATTTTAAAAGAAATTTGAAAGATAGAGAGGTTGAAGAACTTGCAATGCTTATGTCAAGAATTGAAAATATCAATATTGATGAATTGGAGAAGACAAAAGGATATGGAAGCTGGAAGCCTCAGGACAGTATACTTGCAAATCATATTTTGAGAAGCTATGCAACGATGATTCTGCTGGAGAGTTTTTACCTTTCAAAATGATTTGGAAGGCTAGCATCCCCAAAATTCGAGTCTTCTTGTGGGCCTTGGCACAAGGAAAATTAAATTCTGGAGAAGTGCTTCAAAGAAAGTTTCCTAATTTTTGTCTCTCTCCTTCTTGGTGTGTGAAGTGCAAGAGAAATGCAGAAACTTCAAATCATCTTTTTCTTCACTGTATTGTTACTTCAAAGTTGTGGTATAAGTTGAGGAAAGAAGCTTATTTTTAGTGGGTCATTCGAATTCTTGTGATTCTCTTCTTAAGGAGTATTCCTTTGCTTTTGGTAGAGTAACAAAGGCTAAAACTCTTTGGGAATGTGCAGTGGTAGCACTATTTTGGGTAATATAGGAGTAAGAAATGCTTTCTAGATGGACAACTGGTCCACTCCTTGAAACGATTCTTGATCATTAATACAATTTATAGTTTCTTATCAAAAATTGAAAAATAAAAAATATGGGAGTAAAGAAATGTTCGTATTTTTTAGGGGAAAAGTGCAGATAATGCTGAAAAACTGTGGGATAGAATTTGTCTTCTTGCTTCACTTTGGGCTTCATTTCTAAGGAGTAATATTCATCCATTTTCTTCATATATATAAACTGGGATGGTTTGAGATAGGGAGTTATAACTGATTCTAGCCTTGTATAGGGGTGATTGGGTATGTTTTTGTTTAGCACAAATATTTTCTTAGTGGACAGCTGGTTCACTACCTGTTTCAAATCTTCTTCATTAATACATTTTTGAGTTTCTTATCCACACACACACACACATCATCCTTGTTAACAAAGAATTAGTTTTTCTAATGAAGTTTTTTAAATGGTTTCCACATGTTTTAAATAGGCTGGTTTTCATAATCTCTTTTCGATATACATGTTTATTATATTCACTAATTTGCATCATATTCTGATATATCAAGCCTTGCCAGCAAAACATATTCGTGTCACACTATAAAGATAACCATGTCTATGTCTTTAGCTGCAAAGGAAAAAAATTATATCAAACAGAAATAAAAAATAAAGGAAAAATAGAATATCTGTAAAAATGATAGCTGAAGCATCTTCGCAATCATAAAAGAATCAAAAGCAAACGTTTAACTGAGTTGTTGGATGTGAAGAAAGGAATGCACCTTTATTGGAGAAAAGTCATAGAAGAAGAAAACTCCAGGAAGAGAACCAAGATGAACTGACTCCGAATTTCTGAAGTGCTCCGTCACAGAATACTGAGCAATAACAATGATGAGAACCTCATCACATCATCTCAAGAATAAGATGGAATAATTAAGTTTTTTATCTTCAGTATGTACAACAATACCTGATTTGTCTGTATGGTGCGACCTCTAATGTTAGTGTATATTGTAGGGACGACCTGCATAATTAAATAGTAAATTACCCACAACCATAAACAAAATATGCGAGTACTGTCAACATAAACTGTCGAATAAGAGGCATGCACATAAAGATAAGAGAGAGAGGGAGAGACAGAAAGGTCTTTAAAGAATCAATTTTTAAAACCACAGACAAATCCTACAAAAACCTTACGGGAAAAAGTCATTCTTCATATGAAAGTGTTCGGAGAGAAATTGCATTTTCCCTGCATATATTATATATAATATCAAGAAGATTAAGGAAAAGTTCATATTTGTAAGTAAGTATAATTTCAAGGCACAATTATTTCAATTTATTATGAATTCAATGATTAGTAATTACCTCAAAAAAAAAAAAAAAAAAAAAAAAAAAAAAAAAAAAAATCTAATGGCTGAAAAGAGAAGGATGATTAGAACTTTTACATCAAACGATCTAGATCTCTTACTACCTTCACAAACATTCGAGATATTAGATTGGCATGACTGAACAATTTCCACTTATAGGTGTCAACAAATAATTAAAAGTTGTACAAAAAAAAAAAAAAGCAGAGAAGAGAGAAAGAGGCTAACTAAACTACCAACCTTTATGAAATACTGGTACATACCATATGGTTTTTCATGCACCCATTGTACCCTGAAGAGGCAATATCAAAACAAAGAAAACTGCATGAGAAAAGAATAAAATGCACGTATACTTGCCTAAATAAACATATGTAAACACACAAGTACGAGAATGAGTATAACTGAGGTAATCTTTTCTGCAAGTCGGAATATATTTATTGGGGTGGAATATCAAGGTAAAAATACGATTGTTTTCAATGGCAATGCACATTCCACAGAAAAGAAGTGGAGAGATCAAGTACACAAGCATGCGTAAATATAAATATAATAATGCAACTTATATTCATGAATTTACTGCATCAAGCGGAAAGCTAAACTAAATAGCAACACTGAATTTATCTACCAGAATATTCATCGACAGACATCGGCTTAAGCAGATGATTATGCCATTTACTAAATACATATAAATGAGGAGTCAATTGAACAGCTGCTTAAAACAAAATTTCTTATAATTTTTTCTTGTTCATTTCAACAGATTCTAACAAGACAAATAGAATTAATCAATTTAGCAATTTAAGAAGTATTTTCTTGCATGAAAAATAAAGAAATAATTACCCGTCCAGAGGATTTACCAAGCCAGGAAAGTATTCGCCAAAAGCTAACTTGTTAATCTTGTGACTTATCTGCAATACATCATAGATTATGACAGTGCTGACATTACTAAACTTTGTTAAACTTGTACAAGGAAGTATTTTAAATCATATCAAATGAATTTTTAAACCAAGCAGTCTTACGTTATAGTTATCATTTTGAAAAGCCAGCAAATCATGGAAATTAAAATTAGACTGGTGGAAGCTTTTCCCAGGTACAAAATGAAAATTCCCAGCCACTTTATTAACGCCTAAAAATCCATGGATGTGACATCCCTCTCCTTCTTCAACTTTTATCTTCTCAATGAAGCCTTCTCTTTCACACTGAAAGCCAAAGAGTCACATTGGAAACTTAGACGAACTGTAAATCTAGAAATAGAAAACTTCTAAAGCTCAAGATTCAAGAACACAGAACAAGGCTCTCTAAACAGAACCATCAAACATGTCAGTGCATATGCACCTGCATTGTAATCAGTGCTCACACACACATTGTTGACTTTCATTCATACAAGCTGCAGCATTGGACATAATTAAATTTGAAAATTTGTCCCCTCATAAAGTTAAAATGTAGGATTGCAAAACGATGTCATAGACGTAATGATCTATGTTTCTCACCAACAATGATCCAACACAACCATGCAAAATTTTTATTTTGTATATTTCGTCCAGGCAATAATGAATTTCTTCATTGAGATGAGAGAACCGAGCTTCTAAGAGTCATATCGGGCCCTTAAGACACACGATAACTAAAGGAGTGTTTCTCTTCTAGGCAAATCTAAGAGACTAAGAGGCTGTTTGTTAAATGTCTGAAATATGAAATTTTATTACTTTCAGACATTTTTTTAAAATATGTTTGTTTGTTTTTTGTAACTTATGACTGATTTTCAGACATTTACATGCGAATAGAAAAAGTAAACTTTTGTGACTTTTATGTCACGGATGGAAAAAGGTCGAATGACAAGTAAATATTATATTCCAAAAATATCTTTATAAAATAACTTTTGTGACTTTTTGGTTTTAATATGCAAGGCCATAAATGTCAAATAACTAAGTTTGAGATGTCTTTTATTATAAAAACAACAAAATGCCACTTATATTCAGATATTAGAAAAAGAAAAAGTCATTCAGATTTTCGTATTCGGACCCATTCAGATTTCGAGACAAAAAAACAAACACTACCTAAGAATAAAACATCCTCTTTTCTGAATTCCTGATTACGTAGGCAGTCTTTGCCATCATAATCTCTTACCATTCTTCTTTGTATATATGCAAAATCAAACTTTCCTATGTCTTTTGTGGTTCCCTCTCTTTCTAATAGTTATTATCTCTTCCAATGACAGCCAACCCAATGAATTTGGGATGCTCAGTAGTTATCATTACTGATGGTCTTCTGGTCAGTGACGGGGACGATAAGAAATTCTGGTAAATCATGCTTTGCCTTTCCTTGATAAACCCCACTGAAACCATTAAATGGAAGCAATTTGACTTGGAAAAAAGTGAAAAGCAAAAACAGCGACATATTGGAAGAAAATAGTAGTGGCAAGGATTCAATTTCCAGAAAATAAAATTGCCTTAATTAGCCTGCAAGTGCCTCTTGGAGCATTCAAGAACCGTTCTGGACACATATTGTTTAAACGTGTTGAGTGTTAGCCTGTGTGCAGAAACAAACTTCTTGCTGATCTTTTGTCTTTCTAATGACACTACAACTGTAAACATGAGAGATCTTTCTGGATTTACTTTTCCTAAGTAATTGATAAAACAAAATTGAATGTGTAAACAATTTGAAGACTACAGAGACAAACAGTAATACAAGAAGCACAACGTCATATCAATAATAATAATTTCAGCGGTTAATTCATTTTTTCAGGACAAAATAGATGTCAACAAACAATAGGCGTGCCGCTGCAACAACCAAGATGTCCGAGAAATAAGGGATCAAAAACAAACCTGGTCTATCAAATCTACATTTGTCAGTGCCCACCCTTTTCTCCTATATGCTTCATGAACTTCTTCACATGAATTACAACAATCATCATCCGACTGCATGAGAAATAGATTAATAAGTAATAATGAACATACATTTTCTATGTTGATGAGAACATAGGATATAAGATAAAGATAACCTTCAAAACAATACAAAAGTTGGTAAATCGAGAGTAAATAGACCATATTAATTTAGACGAAGGTGTCTACAATCTCTGCAACAGATTTCATTAAAGCAATCTGATCAGTGAATTTATTTAATAAAGACCGGTTCACCAAGTGGTTATGGTTTGAATCCCTACATTGCACTAATAAAACTATAATAAATTTTTTTTTTTTTTTAATTTTTGTTATGCATGTAGATATTTGTCATCTTTAATACACATCCCTTAAATGTGAGATCACATGATAGAGCTTTTAGACTATTGCTAGGCTCCTACGGGCTTAAACTTATAGGTTTAGTGCTTTCTTAACAACAACAAAAAGAGGAAGTATGATTTGATAAAATTTATCATCTCACTGTTTTGACAAATTCTCTTTTTTTGGTGTATGTTACCCCTTTTTACTTCTCAACTTTTTTGCCAACCTGTAAATTTTTTGACATGGGAAAGCTCGTGCCCTAGTTCATAGAACCAACAAGAGGTCAAAGCTCGTGCATAGCATTGTACTAGTATTTTTTTTCTTGTCACCTTGCACCCTACCCATCCCACCCCGAATTAAATCAATACTCCTCCAAGGTTGAAGTGAGGGCAATTCGAACCTTGACTTCTTGTTTCCACTACAAGAGGCATACCAACACGGTGTCCCCTTTGGAACATTGTATTTGAGTACTTGATTACAATGAACCTTTAAGATCAAAATATAGCAGTACAATCTTTGAAAAATAAAATTAAAAAAATATAGCAGTACAAGCCAATAAGTGTTAATCTTTATGCATAATGATGATACTAGGTACTAAACTAAACTACAGAAAAATCATGTTGAAAGATGACATTTAAAAAAAAAAAAAGTTATACAAACTTGTAAGATAGACAAAACTTAACAAGGTTCAAGAAACAAAGTACCAGTGGCTGAAGCAATAAGACTGTTAAAAAAATAAATATATTTAATGAGTAATAGAGGTTCAACACAATTGAACTTGATGTTGCCTTTCAAAAAACACAATTGATAAAGGAAAAGAAAAGAAGAGATGATATACCAAGGAAAGTAGAAGAAATAAAAAGTTGAGCAAGAAAAAAGATTTTAGTTGATCTGAATCCAGCAAATCTCCTAAAACTATATAGGGCACCTTACCAAGTTTTTGATCAAATCAATTGCAATGTTACTTGAATATGGAAGGATAATATCCCCAACAATTTTCTGGCTAACCACTTGAAAATCACATTAGTACCTAACATATTTTTCTGTCACAAGCTTCAAAAGCGATTAGATAATGTACGGATATCAAATATACCATTTCAGCACCATAGCATGAACCACAATATGTTTCATTATGTTCGAGCCTGCCACCATGTCTCTGCAAAGGCTTCTCGATCTGCATTTTGGAAGAATGGTAAAGAAATGTAAGCAATTAAGACAGTAAAGATGGATTTCAACAAACTAGAGGAATTCGAAGGAGAGGGAAAAAAAAAAAAAACAAGTCGATTGGATAAGCATAACAAGTCGATTAATTAATCTATCCATCCACTTGTGAAAATGTGCTTAAGAGCTTAAATTTTTTTGTTGGACTATAAGCTCTCATATTAGTTGTTACTTAGCATAAATAAGTCGACATCTCATTCTAGCTTAACAAAGACAAGATTTTTCAGCTCAATCCTTCAATTTGAGCTGATGCAAAGTCTACTGGCAAGGTTTTCAATCCTATTTTAACATCAACCAGCAAATATATTAGATTCTTCCCTCCAGAATCCTTTTCATTTCCCTGAAAAGAAAGAAGCCTTGTAATGATAATAACAGTAGTATTCGGTTTCCAGAAAGATAACAAGCTTATCCATAAATAGATTCAATGGGGAATCTATTCAATATCCTTATGAGAACACACCTATCAGAACATATTTTCTTAAAAGCACATCTTAGTCTAATATCCAACCATACCATACCATACCAGTAAAGCAGTCTGACATAAAAAGAAAGCATCACTATGTGTTAAGAGACACAAATTGCCTGCAACAGGAAATTGAACAAAATAGAAAGAAAAGTGATAAATGGATTAATTAGAGAAACCACACCTCCGTAAACATGTTTTTGGTTCTTAACCGAATGCCTCCTAATACAACTTATATTTGCCAAATAATATTCCAGCCTACAATATTGCACACTAATGCTAGTTTAAATACTAGCTTACAGATAAAACTTGGAACTAAAAATCGGAATAAAACTAGACATCACAATCCTAAACTAACGCAAATAATTAACTAATTAACATCAGGCCATAACCATTAGGATCAATACAATTCAAAATAAATTAAAATAATTATCTCATGACTTGGTGATCGTATCACCATGCTTGGAATAATATACTAGCCTAACAGAAAAATTAAATTTACCTAAATTGTCAATTTAATGTAAGTTTCAATGAAGGCACACACAAAAAAAAAAAGGGAAATACCAACTGATACAAATTATTCTTGCCTGAAAGTTATATCAGAAACAAAAATATTTTTAGCCCCAAAATAATAGCAACAGATAGTCATCATTTTACATCATGAGCAACATTATGCGTTATTTTAACCAACTTCCCATCCCCTCAAATATCTACTATCATCATCAACATAAAGCACTCTACATTGTTTGACATAAAGCATCTGATGTAAACCATTATTCCTCTGAATGTAGATACAGATCATTCAAGTTCACCTTGCAAAAGTGCAAAAGGAACCAGAGAATTTAATAAAAGTGGTATGCAAAAATGGCTCCACATAATTAAGGTGACAAGAAAAAAATCAGATTCAATCAACCACATTTAGGAAAAAATGAGGCTTTATTCAAATTGAGGAGCATACCATCAGTATTTTACCTCCTAGATACAGACAAATAAAAGGGATATCTAAATAAATATGGTCAAAACAAAACCTCTTTATGAGGATACCATTGAATCCAGGTCCAGAAAATTACCAGAGAAAAGATAATAACTGCCAGCTGAAGAAGAAAAGTGTGGGGAAAACACCTAGATATATTTTACTGTAAATATTTGATGCCTTAGATAGAAGATCTTGATAGTTGTCAATCCCTAATTTGTAGGATTTGATTCAGTCTCTAATTTGTAGGGATTTGATTTAGTTTCCATTCCTATTGTCCTCTACATGTATATATTAACCTAGAATTGTATTGTTTGAAGATGAATAAAACATTACAAATTTCTCAACATGAGTATCGAGCTTTGTTTAGGTTCCTTTGGGAATATTTTCAGCCTTCGTAGCTGAATTCTTTTTCTACCATTTTTTTCGCCTTTTGAGATTACTTTTGAAGTCCAACCATGTCTCGAGATTGTTGATGAACCCAACCCTATTCAATTGAGTGACAACCGCAATATGGACAGCATAAATACACCATCAACGGGAGATTTGCCAGAACATTCCATCAGCCCATAGATTGAATGGAAAAAATTATTTAAAGTGATCTCAATTTGTTTAAACCTTTCTAAAAGGAAAAGGCAAAATTAGTCACTTACTTGGTGTTGGACCCAAACCGGGGATCTCTGATTTGATGCACAGGAAGAAGGCGGCTCTATGGTTATGTCATGGCTGTGGAGTTCGATGGTTCCGTAGAGACCGATGACATGTGTGTTTCTTACCACAGCCAAGGAAATATGGGAGGCTGTTGAAAAAACCTATTCCAAGGTGGGTGATGCTACCCAAATTTATGAGATTAAAACCAAGATTCTGCAACTAAACAAGGAGATCGCTGCATTCTGCCCGAATATGCTAATTTGTTGAAAATTTTGTGGCAATAGATGGATCATTATCAACATTTTCAAATGAAGTGTAGTGATGATGTTGCATTGATGAAAAGGTTTGTTGAAAAAGATACGATTTATGAATTCTTAGCTAGACTAAGTGGGGTGTTTGACCATTGTTCGAGTACAAATGCGGGAAGGAAGACTTGCCATCATTGGATGAGACGATTGCTACAATTCGGGGTGAAGAAAGTAGACGAGGAGTCATGGTTGAACCCTAAGTAGTGGAGAGCTCAGCCATGGTCGCAAGAAATCTTTGTAATAAAGAACTCTGGCCCCAAATCGGCAACTTACTTGGTGAAAATGAAAACACTGATTTGTCCAAAGTTACAAATAAGGATTCTTTGTGGTGTACCCTACTGAGAAGCCTCGACACGATCCCGAGAAAAATGTTGGAAACTTCATGGAAAGCCACCAATGTCCAATAGAAATTCAAGCGTGAAGAATGGACAATTGAGGGGGCAAGGCAGCTCATATGGCCTCCACATTGTGTCAGTGATGAAGGTAATTCTCATGAACATAGCCAATTCAATGCAGAGAAGAAATTGAGAAGCTAAAGAGTTTATTTGGGAATTAATTGGAGAAGCCACTCAGAGAGGCAGTGTACTTGTTCTTTGGCATTCAAAAGTAAGTTTCCTTCTCTTATGTGCACTAAATGTCTCATATACAACCTTCTCGGCCTCTTGGGTCATGGATTCGGGTGCCCTTGATCGCCTTGGCCGCACTCCTCGCATAAATTTATCTCACTCATGACCCTTGTTCGAGCAATAGGAAGATAGCCATAGCTGATGATTCCCTATTAACGGTTGCTGGCCAAGGAAATGTTTTAATAAATCAAGCTCTCACACTTAAGAAATATCACGCATATACCTAATTTGTCAACTAACCTTCTGTCCATTCCATGAGCACACAAAAGATTTGAATTGTAATGTGGTTTTTTATCCTTGTCTGCAACGTATTTCAGGACAGGGGATGCAGGGAAGATGATTGGACATGGTAGAAGAGAAAAATGGGCTTTACTATCTTGAAGAATCAAGTGGGCAAACTAGAACTGAAAATTATTTACCCCGATCATTTTTACGAGTCTTCTATTTCCAGTAAAGACAAAATCTAGCTTTACTATCACTTCCATCTTGGGCATCCTTCATTTAGCATTCTTAAAGTAATGTTTCCATTATTATTTAAAGGAATTGATATAGAGAAACCTTCGTTGCTTGATATTTGTGAACTTGCAAAGCATACGCGTGCTTCTTTTCCTATTAGTAATAAAAGAACATCTACTCCTTTTGCACTCATTAATAGTGATATTTGGGGTCCCTCTACAGAGTTCTAATGTCTCGGGGAGCTCGGTTTGGTTTTGTTTCATTTATTGATAATTGCACCCGTATATCATGGATATTTCTTCTAAAAATTAAGTCGATGTGAGTTCCATTTTTGCCTATTTTTTCACAACATGGTCAAAAATCAATTTGGAGTTAGATTCAAAAGGTTTAGATCGAGATAATGCTAAGGACTATTTCAACCAAACCACTATCACCGTACTTCCAAAAGGAGGGTATAATTCTTGAGTCATCATGTATTAATACTCCACAACAAAATGGGGTTTGAGAGAGAAAGAAAAAATGGTCACACTTTTAGCCATTACGAGAGCACTATTTATTTCAACGAAATGTTCATAAAAACTATTGAGGAGAGGCAATTCCTAGCACGGCCCGTCTTCTAAATAGGTTGCCTTCTCGGGTTCTTAGGTTTTAAAGTCCTCTGTGCAAGTTCTTTCAAAATATTTTCCCAGGACTTCCACACTACTAATCATCTTGTTCCCCAAAATTTTTGGTTATCTTTTGTTCATATTCACTACCAATAATAGGGGAAAACTAGATCCACGAGCACTTAAATGCATATTTGTCGGTTATTCCTCAACTCGAAAGGGATACAAATGTTTTAAATCACTCCAACAAAGAAAGAATTCTTTGTGTCGGTTGATGTTACATTTGTCGAAAAGAAAGTTATTTCCACTACAGCTTACTTATCTACAAGGGGGAGACATCACTTATGGAAGATAAGGACGGAGAATTATTTTCTTCAGAACTTGACTCTCAATTCTCCTCACTCATCTACAAACATAAAAAATCCTCACAGATCTAACCCTGGTTGATTCTCAAAGTCCTCCGAATCCTAGTTCTTTTTGTTTCTATGGAACTTGAAAACCACTTATACTCCAGCCTCTAAGTTTTTTGACGGGATAAAACAGGTTCGGATTACTGCTCGCCCGATGCGGCTTATTCGAGGAGGAAAAACACCCGTTGTTCCAACTTTATGCAAGTCCAAGAATTGGAACCAGCCCACAGTAATGAGGTAATTAATCACACTATGCCTTAAACTCGAGAAAATATTTCTAGTTCTAATGAAGACAATAATGATAATCTTATTTATTTCTATTAGAAAAGGCACTAGAAAATGTACCAAACATCTTTTGTACCCTTTGTCTCACTTTATGTCTTATGATAAATTGTCACGCGACCACGAGAACCTTTCTTACACATCTAAACACCATAACCATTCCTGAGACGATTATAGAGGCATTAGAGTCATATGGAGTGGAGAAATGCTATGAAAATAGAAATGGAGGCCCTTGAAAAAAATAAGACGTGGGATTTAATTGGAGTTACCAAAGGGGAAGAGTCCGGTGGAGGTTGGAAATGGGTGTTCTTGTTGCATCTGAGGCGAAGGATCCCTTAGAAAGGTATAAGGCTGGATTGGTAGCCAAAGGGTATACTCGAACTTATGGGATTGATTATTTGGAAACATTTGCTCAGGTTGCCAAAATGAACACTTTGTGAGTATTATTATCTTTGGTACTAATCTTGGGTGGAGTTTGCAACAATTTGATGTCAAGAACGCCTTCTTGCATGGCGATCTTGATGAAGAGATTCACATGGAAATTCCTCCTGGCCTTTGGTTTGAATTTGGAAGGAAACAAAGTGTTCAAACTTAAAAAAGGCCTTGTATGGTGCGAGAACAATTCCACAGAGCTTGGTTTGGACGTTTTGCTAAGATCATGACAGCGATGGGATATAAACGAACCAAGGCCGAGTATACTACTTGTTTGTCAAACATTCGATTTTCGGGAGGGAGTAACAACATTATTGGTATATGTAGATGACATTGTGGTAGCAGAAAATGATTTGGAAGGAAGGGGAAGCTTTAAGGAGATGCTTAATTAAGGAATTTGAGATAAAGGAGCTCGGTAGATTGAAATATTTTCTTGGTAATGAAGTTGCCCTCTCAAAGCATGGAATCTTCGTATCACGAGGCGAAAATACATACTGGATTTGTTGAAGGAAGCAGGAAAAAATAGGGTGTAAGCCGAGTGAGAGCCACTATGGGAACCAAATCCGCATAGACTTAGCCGAGCTCGTGAAAATGCAACCCGGTGGATTAAGGGACATCATCGGAGGCTTGTAGGCAAACTTTATTATCTTTCTCACACTAGACCTGACATGGCATATGCGGTCAGCGTTGTGAGTCAATTTATGCATAATCTTAAAGAAGTTCATCTTGAAGCTGTGTACGGGATCTTGCAATATTTGAAGGGAACACTAGGGAAGGGAATTTTGTTCAAGAAAGGACAAGGTGCGACTCTTGAAGCCTATCTTGTGAGACTATGCGGGGTGTATTGTTGATAGGAGGTCAACATCGAGGTTATTGTACCTTCATTGGTGGCAACCTTGTGACTTGGACAAGTAAGAAGCAAAACATAGTTGCGGATCAAGTGCAAAGGGTGAGTTTAGAGCAATAGCAATGGGGATCTGTGAACTATTGTGGCTGAAAATCGTCCTACAAGACTTGAAGATTCAATGGGAAGCACACTATGAGGCTTTATTGTGACAACAAATCAGCTATCGTATAGCACACAATCCCGGTTCAGCATGATCGCACTTAAGCACATTGAAGTTGACCGGCACTTAATAAAGGAAAAGCGGAGACGAGTGGCCTAATTTGTACTCCATTTGTATCTACTAGTGGACGGCTAGCGGATGTGTTAACCAAAGGTTTGAGTAACAAGATGTTTTAGAGTATAATAGGCAAGGCTGGGGATGGACAATATCCATTCACCTGACTTGAGGGGGGAGTGTGGGAAAACACCTAGATATATTTTCTTGTAAATATTTGATGTCTTAGATAGAAGATCTTGATAGTTGTCAATCCACTAATTTGTAGGATTTGATTGAGTCTCTAATCTTAGATAGAAGATCTTGATAGTTGTCAATCCCTAATTTGTAAGATTTGATTTAGGTCTCTAATTTTTCGGGATTTGATTTAGTTTCCATTTCTATTGTCACTCTACATGTATATATTAACCTAGAATTGTATTGTTTGAAGATGAATAAAACATTCTGAATTTCTCAACAAAAAGCTATCAAAATGATTAGCCTACCAACCTTTGGCGCACCAATGACATCTGTCTGACTTCTATTACATTACCATGAGCATCAATCCTTTTCTTGAATATATCATGTCTCTACAAGAAGAAAACTGTAAAATCAAGGGAAAACAAACATGAAATTCACTAAAAACTTCTCAGAAGCAATGTTATTGAATGAAATCAGCATAGACCATGCATTATTCCTTACAGTACAAGGGGAACAAAAGAGGATATAACTTAATCAACAAATTAATTATTGTCTGTTGTGCATACTATATCAAGATGTTGCTCTCACTGATATCCATAGCGTCAACACTGAGTAATGAACATGGAATTGCAGGAAAAGTGATATCAAACTGCATTATCCAACAAAGATGAGGCTTGATCAATAAACCGCCATTTGTTAAGTAAAAGATTAAAATTGAGAGAGTAAATCTTTGAAGATAGAGAAAAAAATAAACATAAGCGTTTAAAAGCATATTAAAACAATCAAATCGAAAGGGCCCCAAAATCACTGGCTGCTTGAACTTTATCTATGAAGCTAATTTTATAACTTGTTAAATAAAAGAGTTAGGCTCTATTTGATAGTCTGCTGTTGTAGCTGCAACTGGTGTGAAATACAAGTTGATGATGTTTAGTAAACTTGACCTTGTAAAGCTATGATTTAAAAGCTATAGCTACTAGATAACAACAACAAACAGATTTTGAGTGTTTACGAAAGGCTTTACAGCT
>JASUUF010000179.1:0-78103 GCA_030449835.1 Clausena lansium
CTTAAACTTTTAGGTCAATAAATTTTTTTAAGGGAGATTGCCAACTTCTCTCTTATTGTAATTAATATATCTACTTTACCATGTTGTTTTTATAATAGCCAATAACATTCTTTTGATATTATAAGTTTACAATATTACCTTTATTTTCAAATATATTTTTATTTATATTTATTATAAATTAAATAAATCATATGAATAGAAATCAACAATAAAAATTAAGTATTAAAACAAGAAATATATATTTTGTTGTAGAACAAAAATTATTAATAAAATATTTTGCTTGTATTTTTTATTTTATAAATATTTTCTTATAACAAATATTTTACAATATTTTAAAATTAAATGTAAAAAGTGCAAAGAAAAATATTTTATTATTTATTTTATAATAATTTTTATTTATCATTCAAGTTTTCTTATAATAATTTTTTTATCATTTTATAATAATTTTCTTATATATTTATTATAAGCAAATATTTATAAAATAAAAAAGTCCAAGAAAAATATTTTATTATTAATTTTTTTAACATCAAAACATATATTTCTTGTTTTTAATACTTAATTTTTTATTTTAATTTCCAATCATATGATTTATTTAATTTATAATAAATATGAATAAAAGTGTATTTGAAAATAAAGGTAATATTGTGAACTTATGCTGTCAGGGAGATTATTGGCTATTATAAAAACAGCATGAGGGTAAGTGATATATAATGATCACCGTAGGAAAAAATTTGGCAATCTCCTTTTTTTAAACATCATATTAGAATCTCATCTTCAATCTCACTCTTTTCTTCTAAAAAAATTTAAAAAAAACTTTAATCTCGCTCTTTTGTGCATACTCTATTTTAATTTATTAATTCATTTTGACTCTTTTATCTCGATGTGTCTAAGAACACTCGTTTCAATCTACATTTCTTATGAAAAGTCTATTAAAGTTAATATTATTTTTAAAATTTTACCTTTTAAGTTATTACCCTTATCTTTTGGTAATATGTAACACACTACCTGATCATTCAAAATCCATACATAATTACCAGTACAGCATGGGCTATGCCTGCACCAAGCAGCTTGAGATTATTTGTTAACACGCATATCATATGCATGGTCCCCTCTCCCCAACAATATATAGTACAAAGGTCAAAGCCAGCTAACCAGTTGCCATTTTCTGGTCTTGGAAACTGGTCTAAAAATTCAAACCCTAGCAACCAATATCACTTTATCTCTCTTTCATGGGCTAAAACGAACAAACTCTCAGTCTCTATCAACGTATTAAAACTTAAAAGTCAATCTCTATTTTGCTAGCTGCTTTTGTCTTCCGAAGAAAACCAGCATGCTTACAACTGTACGCATGATTCTCGACTATTTAATTAAGTTGCAAAAGAAAATATCATTACAGTTCATACAAACATTGGATTTAAATTCAATGTTTATTTATATATACACATTAATGTTTTTTTTTTTCTTAATTTTATATAAACTTGATAATAAGTTTTGAAGACGGAAAAATCAAAAGAGTGAACCAAACCTGATAATTAGATGTCATGTCATTCTCAGAATGACCATTCATACCCGTAGCTGCTTGGCCGGTTAGGTTTCATTTCAATGACCGAATTTTTATCAATTATAAAGCAGCTTAAATGCTACGGACAGCCCAAACTTCAAGCCAAACATATTAATTAGACAAGTTTAAGATGTGTTAGCTTGATTATAAAAGGTTTCATCTCCAATACATTCCATACTTATAAATAACTAAAGAATTCTCTAAAGAGTGGTAAAATATAAACTCTATAGTACCTTGTACATAGAATACTGTAAATCACTCTAGGTCATTAGAGCTCTCTAAGCTCTCTACAATGAAAGCTTCTAGATCTTAGTGGAGCTATGCAAACTTCCCTATAAATAGGACATGACACTTAACATTTCAAACAAGTAACTCAAAGTAAAATATAAGCAAGCTCTCGAAGCTCTTTTGTACATACAAACTCTCTTTAACTCAATTACTTTTTCTTTCTCAACTTTCCGCAAATATTATAACTTTAAGTTGTTGAGAAGCTTAAGGCCTACTAACAACTTTCAAGCAACACAATTTATTATGTTAACAAGTACAATATTACTTATTGTATGAGATTTATTTTGTTTATTTGATTATTTATTTTTGAATATGATAATGATCATATATATGGTATATGTCATACGTGCAAGTAGACACTAGCTATGCATGGATGGTAACAGAGAGAAGAAGAAAATTAAATGAAGGAAAATGCCATCCGGATACAATTGGCCATGTTTTGGGTTTTTCAAACAGAGATCATCATGATTCATGCACGTCCTATCAACGGTTTCGATCTGCCGAAGCGACACTTCATCTGATCTTGCTCTTGCCACTCGTCTTTGCAAGGGATTCCCTTCCCTAACTGCTTTGTCCATTTTGAATAAGAGCGGGACCTGCGCTCACCTGGCTAATACACTGAATGGAGCCCCTGTAGACTGTAAATTCTACCTTTACCGATTCTCAGTGTCTCTAGTGGTTGGATTGTTATCTATATAACAATTGAGCCGCCAAAGTTCAAGACTTGGCAGCTAGAGACGAGTGAAGAAAGAACATATCAGAGGGTAAAAAAAAAATGATGGAGACTGTAAATTCTAGCTTCATTCGAATGCCAAGAATTCCACCAAATGTATCATGCATAGTCAACTTTTATACTAAACATTAAAAAAGATTACTACCTCTCCATGGTTTAACTTTAGAAAAAAATATTATTTGAAGAAAGAACTTTAGCCATATTCCTAGCTACTCGTGTCCATTAAATAAGTATTAAATGTAAGACCATGAGCAATTAAATCAAAAAATTACAGCTGACAGCTTGATCACTTTTAGGTTTTACGTTCAAAGAAAATTTAACATATTTGTTTTTTTCTTAGATTTGTTCGATGTAAAGAATAACCTTTGGATTTAAAGCAATGATATCCAACGAACTGGTCAAAATGAAATACTCTTACGTGTGGGCTACCAGTACAGCCGGTCTCTCTTAACTTTAGGATGGGGATTTGTTAGAGCTCAAAGGAACCTTTTTTCGTTTTGGGAGGCAGCGAAGGCAAAAGGCTACAAATCGAAGCCGTGTGTTACCGACCGGGGCCTGATATTTAATTGAAAACGGGATGAATTGTGATGACAGCATGGGATGTACAAGTTGTAGTGATATTTTTCTAGCCAATTGCAAGGTTAATTATGCATATCGACAAATCTATTTGGAAGATCATGAATCACTATTACTCACTGTAAGAATTGAAAATCCAGAAGAATTTTATACGAATAATCATTTGAAAGTTCAATTGTTTTTTTAGAAAGTAAATAAAAAATTTGAGGACCTCAATCAATTGTCTTGTTGCCGGCTATTACAGAAATTAGAAATGTTAATAGTTGTGTGAGCTCAGTGAAAACTTATGAAATCGTAAATTAAAAAAAGAATGAGATAAATAAGTTACTAAAATTCTCAGATCGATGGTGTGTAAAATACTAAAATACTTTTCAGTATTTATGGATTCAACAGTCAACACAAGGGAAATTTGTAAAATAACCAAAAAACTTCCAGCGTCTTTCACAGCCAACCACACGAACTTCTTTATCATAATTAATGCGAAATATTCCGAATTTTAGACCTCAAAAAGTGTCCTAATTGGTTTCGTCAAATTTACAAAACTTATGTAGCTCTTGTAAAATCCAGGGAGGAATTAATCACTCAGCACACTCTACTACGCTTAGCGCTAACAAATGATCAAGCGTTCATTACTTTCAATAAATCAACGAATCTCATCAACAAAGTTTACACAGGCGAAATATAACAATCAATTTATATAGCTTGAGGAGGTTAGTAAGTGCTTGTTTTTATAGCATAATATATAATCTTTTAGAGCATTAGGATTTGGATTTAAGTTAAAATTTATGTATTTTATTATTTCAAATACTGCTATTTTCCATTATAAAATAATGTGGACTTGTTAAAAAATACTAGGCTTAAGTTGAGAAACTATTGAAAAGCGAACACCCGAGCAAAAAGCGAAACCCACGTGATAAATTGGACATAGCAAATGAGCTGCACACCATCACAAGTGGGAACAAAGAACAGTCACTGTACAATATTGGCATCATCAAGCAATCGTGAAGTGACAAAATAATGTCGCATTGATACAATGCTATGCAAGAAGATTAGTGCATGGGGCAATGTGGGACAGTCTGCATACGTAAACACGAGGGAACATATGCGCGGTGTGCACCTCATCCCACGGTTACATCGTGACTGCTATTCTATATCTATTATTCAAAATTTATCGGTGACTTACATTGGCTATAACTTAATGATACGTGTGTCAGTTTTTAGGCGTATAATATCTTGCATGTTAGCTGCTCAGACGGCATTTAATCAAAATCTGTAATCGCTTTCTATTATATCGTAAAAAAAAAATTGAGATTGTATTTCAAAGCTGGCAACATGCACCAGTGGGGCAAGTGTCCCCTTAAGCACATAATGCTCTTGTATTTAGTAGAACGCATCAAAGCTATCCCATCGCCGTCGCTTTGTGCTATTGCCTTGTCTCACTTGAATAAAATGTGTTCAGTAACTTTAGGAGGTCTTAACTTAGGGTATATCTCGGTAGTTTTTAGCGTATAATATACCGTTTGAAAGCTCTGCAATGAGGCGAATTATTATTCTAAAATTATTTACACCGTTAAGTGCCTTGAAAATAACAAGACATTAATCGTATTCATTATATTTGTAGATTTGTATGTCACACCCAACTCAGCGATTATTCACACTTACTGTGTTTGTAAGTGAGTAATCATTTTTTGTGTTTTTAATATATTTAGACTTCGTACGGATACAATAAGGTTAATCAAATGTGTTAAATGGATGAACGTTTAGACGTCGAAGTGATGGTTCTCAAAGTAGAATTGTGCTTAACGAAGAAATTGACTTTTGGCGATTAAACAAGATTGTTACATTTGATCAGTTTCTTACTGTAAAGTAATCTTTTGAGATTTGAGATTAATCGTGATGAATATATTATCTCGATGACGACAACTTAGCGTGTTCTAAATAACTTGGCTGCCAAATGGCTATTTACCGCCCACGGACCTAAACTAATGATCAAATGATGGTCAAAGTTTGTAACAAGCTTCGTCTCTGCGGTAAACCATGGGTGCATCTTTTTATATTTAATACGATATTTCCTCAGTTCATCTCTGAGAAAGATGTTGTGCCACAACAGAAACTAAAACTTCTTTTGAAGCCGAATATTTCTGTCACAGCATTTAGAAAGATGAGCTACGGTCGCAATTCGAAGCAACATTACTGTGTTGAGCAACAATGACACTGTGCATGATGATGGCATTACGACTAGCGAGGCGTTGGAGGAGAGGTATTACCAATGGCGGCATTGTTATCACTTGTTACTCTCGCGTTCCACGACGAACTCATGACAATGATGATCTTATTGATGACATCAAGTGCTGAGCGGATAATGTTGGTAATAGAAGCTAACATAATAATGTGAAGACGCCTCAACTTACGATGGTCTAGTATTTGATGGGAATTAATGAACATTTTGATATTCCTATTAATGACGAGGATAAGTGGTCGATACGATATTCCCTCGGAAGTAATAGATCGGCGGCGACCTATTATTATAATGATGGGTTTCGACGAGTACTGTGTTGAATCGATCCCCTTACTAAGTATCGCTATAGGTTTTGATTTTAACAAGGACTTCACATACAAGTGAAAAATTCCCGATTAACATCGGGTGCGATGTAAGTTATTCACGTGAAGAATAGGTTAGATATTTAGGCTGCAGTTGGGTTGCCTTAAGGGATAAGTTTGATTTAAAGATTGTGCGATCAACGAGTATGCGTTTCGAAATACGGTCGTTCACAGTAATCATGTAAATGAAAATATTCGACGCGATTCAGCGAATAGAAAGCGTTGCACTATTCCCAGAAAGTGAGGAGAGTAGAGCGATATACACAAATATTTTAATGAGGTATCATTCTCGGGTGGTAGTGGTGAGTAAGGACCAGGGTTGTTGGTCGTCATTATCATGTATAAATTGATTCAAGAAAAGACGGATATATACCGCAAATGACATAAGAGCTGAGTATTACGCAGCTAAAGAATACGTTGTCCAGTTAACTCCTAATGTTGAAAAGTCTCGAGAAAGCGAAGTTGGTCTTGATGGAGTTCCGAGGGACCCCATGGCAGAGTCGTACAGCTTACGCCTCGTATACTCGCACGTTTTGACTTTCAGAAACGAAGGCAACGCTTACTCTAATGAACTAGATGAAATGCTAATTTCTTATACTACACTCATGCCCTTCGATCTTCCATCATGGATTTTTACAATGCATCGTGCTGGTGACTCTTGTAGATGGAGCTCATTCCAAAGGGGCTATGTCATCTGGAAGCATATTTGTGGCAACATGCTTGTGATGAGCATGATCATTTGTATCAATTGTCATCAAATGTGCTGGATCTCAGTAAACAACGATGTTTGGGAATGGTTTGTAAGCTGAAGTTACATGGAAGTGGTGTTGGCAACTGCATCGAGTTAGCGTATTATCTTCGAAAGTCTAGGCTATTCCACTAAGAGAGAGCAGATATGTAAATGTTTCACAATGACGAGGCATCAGTGTTTGCTTTTACCACATATAAAGGACAATATGAAGTCAAAATTTCGTGATGTCCCGAGCTCTTTGGGAGCAATTTGAGACTTACCTTTATAAACGATCTGAAAAGAGTATGGACGCGTTAAACTTGAAAAAAAATAACTTGAGGGGAGTTGTGGATGCTCCATTAAGCAAGGCTGATTACTTTGAGGATAATGTTGAGTACGTGTAATCGAGCCTGGTGGGATCGATAGTGTGGAGATACAAAGATTCTACCACCAGCTACGCGAGAGCGTGAATTCTTTGATGAGGGAACCGCGAAACTTCCCTATTACTAAATCTCATTGATCAACACTAGAAAAAACATTATAAAGAATGGTTTTATGATGGGAAAATTCAGGTTTAATCGATGAGTACTTTGCCAACTTTAGCTACAGATTTAAATAGTCACCGAGAGGAGAAATAAGGGCCTAAAGAATGGCAGCGTTTGCTTTGTGATTGGGACTCGATTCCAAATCTCAGGACGTGTGAGCGTATTGCGGAGGGGTTAGTTGATATACGTAATAAGAATTGCTCACGTAGAGTATTCCAACTTGATCAAGCTTGTACACAGGCGTGCGATTGCCGCTGCCTCGCCATCCGAGCTGATTGCATGAAAGCCTTGTTGTTGAATTTTACACCAAGGAATCATCGCTTTAGGCTTATACCTGAGCAGATTAGACAGAGTTGGCGACATCAGCAGATTTGAATGTTCCAGAGGAAATTCAAGATGAACGTTTACCCACTGCGTTGAAGCACCTAAACCGGAGCTCGACGCGCAAAGAGCTCTAATACCTTTCGATCTGAGAAGATATAAGCAGGAGGACTACCAGAAGTATGTGGCGGTCGTAACCAACCGCTACATAACTGGCTGACGACATGTAAGAATCCCACGTTGCATGAAGGTGAATTAGTTATTGCAGGTGATAATTATGCTTTTAAGAACTATTTATAATTTGAGGTATTTCACAGACCTGATTGAGGTATTTCACAAATATATATAAAATAAATTGCTCATGAGCCTGAACTCTTATAATTATTTTTATAAAGTCTGCACTATTTACATAACTCCACTTATAGATGTGTGCGCGTATATTATATACTAACGAAAATTTGCTAATGAATACAATGGCTTACAAGCTCAATCTCTATTATTAAATATGTCAACGGAAATCTTCTTCCTAAAGTACCTCTCGCGTGGCTACTATTCAAATCAGAAAATTCCGGGTGCGATTATTAATATACACTGTGAAGCATCAACAAAAATACACCGTCATACCACTAGAGGCTCACATAGTGGCACACCTTAACCGCCACCTGAGCTTCCAAGTGCTCTGCGTCCGTTAGTGATGTATCGGATGTTAGAGAATCCAACATCTTCTAACCATGTGAAGGAATATGACTTCAAATGGCTTGAATCGCTTCCTCGAGACGTTTTATCATAGCGAGAAGTGTACCAACGAGTCATAAAGCGAGATCTGCTTAATACGAAAATCCAGTCTAGATCAATATCCGACGATCACCGCCCATGGTATTTAAGACGAATACCGCATGTATAAATTATTGTGACTTTAGTCTGAATTTGTTATAAAATAATATGAGTAACTCATTACACATTAAAAGTATAAAAAAATTGCTTACCATATGAAGCATCCGTGAAAAGATTTTGACAATATATTGTGTACGCCTATGCCTTTATAACTGTCAATTTATTCTTATATTCGAATGAATCGAATGTCACAATCACTGCTATTCCATAGTCGCCAAAAGAACACCTATACATATATTGATATGAAAAATATGAAATCAATAAGGCAAAGTCGAATGATTAAGAGATAATCGGAGCAAAGCTTATCTATTATATCTGTTAAAAAGAATTACCCAAAGAAAAAGTATGTCAAGTACGAGTGACAACATTTGAGATGTAACGCGCATTTAGAGCTAGCACATTTGCTTTTTACAGCGTCAAGCGAAAATACCTAGCGAATATGCGTCGTAATAAACAGAAACATGTTGATTAAAATATGCACAGTATAATGAGAATAGTAGCAACGCTTTAAAATATAACACTATATTAATAATTACTGTCGTATGAATGATCTCGTTGAAAAGTGGCCCGAAAGTCATAGAAAAAATCGAATGCGAATGTCATTTGAGCTATCCACCTGTATTCTTACCATCAAACTATTGATCAAATTCATCATGTAGGCGTGGATCCCGTAAATTCTAAGTGGCTTTATGTCAGCACTCATCTTTGTGATCAATCTCACGGTCCATTCTTTCGGTAAAGATGATTTCTTTTACGTTTGTACTCGCTGAACTGAAGAATCGGGCAAGGATCACAAATACGTACGACGGTATGTACGGACGTCCAAACTTACTTTATCTTAGAGGCGCTTCCGTGATGATTTGCACGCTCTTCCACGGCCGTCCCCAATGACACTATACAATGACACAGAGTGTGCACATTCCGATTGCCAACATCATCAGTACACTCCACGTACTCATCTCTATGCTTGAAAATACGATAAGATGAACATATTAAACAAATATTGAAGCTTAAATCTAATTCAACATAACCGTTAAAGTATAATTTGCTCACCTGGATCTGAAGCGTCCACTGGAAAATCATTGTACTAAGAGCCCGAATGAACCATCTGTGATACGCGAGATAAATCATGACCGCATTGTCTAAAATCTTTTTTGTTTCTCAGACTCTCGCCAAAATCGTACTTCGCTTAGAAACGGAACCGATCAATCCTATTCATCCGTCGAATGATATAATCATAATGATACTTTGTCCTCGACTATTACCAAAAAATATATAAAATATATATATATAGTCATGATTTATACGTAAAGAGCTCGTAATAATAAATTAAATTACAAGTAACCTCCGAATCCTCCACGTCATCGAAATCGTGGTGTTTTATATTGTGATCCTCATTTGCACAGCTCATCTTTAACGGAAGCTTCTGCTTCTGCTGTGTAGGCTCGCAGTGTCATGATGCACCGCTTATTTTCCATGTAACGGGCACTGCTGATCAAGGTCGATGGCATCAAGTAAAATTAAACTAATGAGCCAAAAATCTCGAGTGTCAAAATTCACAATCACCATAGTGTTATGATACACTAAACGATACTCACATTACGAAACCCAATCCAGATATATGGCACGTATTTCTCCACGCTCTTCCAATATTTTTTGTCTTTCTCCTTCGAGTTTGGCTCGAAAGTTTGTAAAACGTTCTCACATGAAGAATCAAAAACTATTGTTGTGTTAATCATCCAAAAGATTTAGTAATATAAAAGTACACACACACACACACACACACACACACACACACACACACACACATATATATATATATATATATATATATATATATATATTACTTACAAAACGAGAATTGCTATTGAAAAACGAATAAACTTCACTCAATGTTTTATTTTAAGAGGCGATGGGCTTCCACTTAACGATTCTGGAATCTTCTCTTTCGTTTTGCATGACCCACTCGATCAGTAGTCCGTCAATCAACTTAAAAATCCAGGCCTGCACGAACGAAAGTTACAATATCATAAAACCAACCATTATTTATTATTCATTATTACAGAACTAACTGATCATAAAAAATTATTCAACACACCAACAAATGACGGACGAAGCCATAAATATTGTACTTTTCAATCTTATGCTTCGATTTTCCCGGCGAGTCTTCTTAAATTCTCGCTTTTACCGTTCAATGCATTGTCAAGACTGTCGTATATTATTTCCCACAACATACAACCCCACGGACGACTTCGGAAGTGATCTATGTCATCTACTTGGTCAAGCAATGAGAAATTGATTTGATAATGTTCTTTTCTTGCATATAATACACGTACCTACAAAATAAAACAACATCTTTATCGCATCAATGTTTTCTATCGCATCAATCTTTATCGCAAATCTTGACTCAAATTGCCCAAGATTCAACTTTAAACAAACCATCAAAATACCTATTAAGTAACCTATTAGTGGGTTTTTTCGTATTCAAGTACAAGATCTCAACCATATGAAAGTCCCGGCTACTAGACACCACTTCCAACCGATAACCATATCAAATCGCTCACCAACTTGAAACCACAACTGCATTTTTTTTTCTTTACTTTGTTCACGAGCCACTCGCCTAAGCAACGACATGCAATGAACACCCACTTCAACGAAAGCTTTGCAACTCCATGAAATGCCCAAAAACGTCTTCTCCTTAAACATTTTCAACCTACCGTTTTGTTAATTTTTCCTCGATGGCTTTCACAATCTGTTTCTACTTTGCACATATCGCGATGTGCCAGGAAGTGATCGCCATAAAGCATACCTTTATCATGCCCGCTTATTCCTTGGTCTTTATTGGATTATCTCCTACTATTTTCAATTTTGCCATGTATTTGATACAAATCATATAATTAAATTGTTATATTAAAGAATTAAATGTAATAGCCTAATAAATTTAACAAGAACACGTGAAAAAATATAAGATTAAAACTGATTGGGATCTTTGTGTGTGCTTGATGGTAAAATTCCTTTAGATGCACACATGATGGTGCGATAGGTACCCCGTCGCACACAAAGACAAGTATTAATGACATGACAGTGCGAAGGTGTCTGCCGCACTTAGAGGAAATGTGCATCGCTATCGCCAGAGCGATAAGTCATGATTATGAACGAGTGTCGCACTTCATGGCAGAGATGTGGTCCTGTCATACGGCGTTGTAGCGTGTCGTACTCATGCGCATCGAGCGACAGCAATCACTACTTGCGACGGAGTGCTTGTCGTGCACGAAAGGAGCAAGCGATCACTACTATGCTGAGTGCGACAGAACCGTGTCGCACCATCTTGGTGCGCGACAGTGCGACACTCTTCTCGTCGCACTTAGAGGAAGTATGCATCAATAGCATTTTTTTGAGTGCGACGGTAGAACCGTGTCCCACCAAAGATGGCGCAACCGTTGCCTCGAAGCCACACTCGTAAGTGAGTGATGCGTTTTCTCACTCCGCCTCTAAGTGCGACAGCACTCGTCGCAAGATGTCGCACATTACCTTTAAGTGCGACCGCTGTGTCCGCCAAAGATGGTGGGCGAGTGCCCATGCGCACTGCAAAGAAGTGGTCAGTCATTGTCTTTCAGGCTACAGGGCAAGATGTCTGCACCATCTTTCAGGTGCGTAAGCCCGTCGCATCTTTGACCCGCTACAAGGACCAGTTCGTATGCGTGGGCGACAACTCCAAAGACCGCCTAGCACGCCCAGGCCAGGCGCACTACCATCTCGCACCAAAACACCATTTCCAACACATACAAACACACCACGCTAAAGTATAAATTTTCTATAAGAAATTTCATCAAACACATAATATGCACTAAGAAATAAATCATCATTTTTCACGTAAGTTTCGTTTCATTAATCCTCTAATGTACTTATGTTAATCTAAAATCCCAATCAAATTCATTCAAATCATGGAAAAAATCAAGTTACCTTACCTAGGGTTTCGTCCACCGTCGATTGCGGAGGAAATTTTCGGGTGTGGGAATTGATCGCTGAGGGTATTTTGGGGCAAAAAAAATTTATTTGACTAATTATAATAAAATAAAATTTTAGTGGTTAGTTGTGAAAGAGGTTAAAATATTTTAGTTATTTTTGTCTATTTCCCTAACTTGCTCCAGCTATGATCCAAATAATACTCTGAGAATAATCATAAAGTTGCCCCACTTTCCATTTTTATTTATTTATTTAAGCTATTTACAGGGTGTTTACCAGCTTGTCCGGTAGACACCTAAGGCCACTTGTCTATTTTATGTCCTTCAGATTTGCTAAGCCCAAATCCAACGGCATTGAATACCCGGGGTAAGGGTAACGAAGTAACGTAGGCGTGGCCACATTTTTTCAATTTTTTTTTTTTGGCACTTTAGCATTGAATTACATTCGATTAGAATTAAGTGAAAATTTTAGGGACCAAATTAATACTGGCCAACTTGTTTTGCTTGGGAATCCAGTACCAAACGGAACCTCCTAAGGTCGGGTGATGTCGCATGTTCTAACATCCACACCGCTGATGCCGAGCACCACTCCGCTGTCCTATTTACATTCAGCTTCAAAGAATTAACATTATATGTTTCTTGTATTGAGTTTATTTATTTTGTTAATATTTTACACATAAACATCAAATTACTACAATGAAGCCAAAGATAATCGGAGTGGAGCTAGCTATTTAAACCCAACATTTATCTCATAAGCCCATTTATAATTAAGGTATGGCTCAATAGCTAACCCAATGTTATAACTCACATTATTATGTAACTTTAGTCAGATCAAGGCAGAGGGCTTCATAGGAATTGTCAACTGTCTCGTTCCTCTGCACAGCTGGGACATTTTCAGTAAAAATGGGATATCGGAGACCCCATCTAAAATTTGGGGCCCCGAATATCGTGTCGTCTTTTGTCATGGATTGATGCTTCACTGTCCAACTTGTATGGTTGATTTGAGGGCTTTAAAATTTAAATGAATTTGCCAGCCCTCTCGTACGGCTACACTGAGTTTTGGTCCACTAAAAGTTTGCATTTGGTTGCTGCATAATTTTCACCTTTCAGGCAGTTGAAAATTATTCATTCCAGGACACATTAGCCTTTTAATATTACTTTGCTCAAAAGAACAAAGTTTTGTGCATTGGATTCCCAGATTTTTCTTCAGTCTTTCTCAATGCTGACAATACATTGAAGTTCTCTGAGTGTTCGACAGGGCCTCGTGTTCTTATTACTTTGAAGATCATCAGGACATCTAATTCAACCTTAAAGCAGTACGACTAGCTACACGCAAAGATTCATACAAGTCTAGTTTTTCCCACTCAGTACATATGGTCGGTATAACATATGAAGCTCGGCTAATCTCTAACAACCTTCTAAGTCCCGCCACCTGAGGTACACTAGCCCATCAAGATAATGTGTATAAGCCCCTGCCACTACCAACACATGAAACAGTTGATGACTATGCCCAGCAATGTCAAATTTGCCAGGCTTCCATCTCTCTGGAACCCTGGTGGCATAGATCAAGGCTCCAAACCCATAGAACAATCCCATTAATATCTCATAACCGGTGGTTTGGACAGCCTCTGGTTTACCCCTAAACAATATTAGCTTATGAAGTACTGGTGCAACCCCTGAGATGCCCATCCCAAAGAAGAGGGAAGCTCGAAAGCTCAAACTTGGGCTGCTGGAAAAACTGGAAGGAGAGAGATGACGATGGTGGCAATACCTAACACTGTAATGAACCCCAGATAAAGGTTGCGAAGGAATGGGTAGCACATAAATGAGTAGTAGATAGGAGGGTAGAAAGATGTCGAGATGAGAGCAGCAATTCCAGCGTAGTCAAGTCTGAGCATTATGTGGGAAAGGCGCTCTGAGTGACAACAAAGGAGGTGGCAGGTGCTGCTGGCTAGCAAGCAGAACATGGCTCCACCTAAGAATGTGAAAATGGGCCATCTTGTGATTACCTGAACTGTAATGGGAGCTACCTTGTTGACCACATCATCTTTTAGACATGCTGCATTCGTTTAAATGTTAAGTGAAGACATTAGGCCTGATACTGGAGAAACAACAGTAAAACATCAAACAGGAGAAGCAATTTGGACATAAATTCCAAAGCCGTATCTCTAGGCATTTGGATATGTTTCTAGAATGCAGATTTATAGTTAAAAATACTTAATCAGGTTTAAAACTTTGCAAATCTCCTGGTTGATACACTGCAAACTCTTGCAAGAACAATTCTCTAAAGGTGTGTACTAATGGGATCAATTGATAAGATCTCTTGGAGTAGTACAACAGGTTCAGGGTCTGAATCCCACTCATATGAGAGTTTGGTGGGCAGTTTGGTTTTCATTTATATAACTTTAGAAAAGTGATATTTTTCCACTTGAGGAATCTCAGTTGAACCACGATAAAAAAGAACATGAATATACCTAAAGCTTAGATAAGCAAGAAGAACAAGTTTAAAAATTAATAATAGTAACTAAAGATAAGATAGCTTAAATTACTGAAAACACAATCAACTGTTAGATAAACTTGAGATAAATGTTTAGGCAAGAAATCAGGGAGAGATAAATGCCAAACCTGAAAGTGATGTGAGAAAATCCATTGAAGGCCAAGACATCTTTAACTTTAGGACATTTGTTAATCTATGAGGATCAGGTATGTTAGGCATCGAAGGAAGGCAACTCAAGAGTTGTTCTTGAATCTTGTGCCAATCAGCAACCGGGAGCATGTCACGCAAGCGTTGGAGGGAATCTAGATGCACAACTGCTGGAACCTCATTGCTGTGTAAATGGTAAGAAATAGGAAAAGGAAGAACCCTATCAAATGCCTGGAACAAAAGTGAATTGTTTTGAGTATAGAAAACATGACAAGCTGGTCTACATCTTCTTTACCTAAAAATGGCATGCATCAAAGATAATGCAAAAGTATATCTTATAAGAATGACAAGCATATTTACAATTACACACATCTAGAGGCAAAGAAATAGCTCATAAAGCTTTTTTATGCTAAGGAGATGCATAGAGAAAACTAATTCATGAATCATCATCAATACTATGATTGATACAGTGTGTTTTGCAAGCAAAAATTATAACCAAATTTGAAAGCTAATGAAAAAAAAATCCTTACGTCCAGACGTTGAGAGTCTCATTGTGAATAGAGAAGATGCTAAGGAGGATCTGCTTCAAAGGCCATTCTGATCTGTAGTAACCCACAATGTACTCATTGTCCCTCAAATACCCTGGTAATTTGTGGTACTCGACAAGATGCCATTTCGCTTTTTTCCAGCTTTTTGGCCTTGCCTTCTTTGGCAATCCAAGAGATCACATGTTTCCAGTGAATCAACAGAATTTTCACTACGACTATTCATCATCTGTTTAAACTTTAAACCACCAAAAAAAAAAGGGGGAAATTTGTCAAATAATAACAGATAAATATGATTAGATAAACTTACAAGTAAGAAAAAGAACCCTCTTCTTGCAAAAGATTGGATACGCAGAGAGATAATATCTCATATTCTCATCCTTGTCAAAAGGGTATAATTTATGAACTATATTAAATATCATTACTTCTATTATTAACATAATTGTAATTAATTCATATCCGTAATCTCTTATCCTAGGTCTTATCACCATAATATCTTAATTTGAATCCTATCATTATCATTAATATACGTCACCGGCCATTGCCATTCTGTAATCCGTATAATTGATTCATATATGACTCCATTTACTAGAAAGGACATGCAATTGAAACCAATCAAAGCGAAAACAAAAACAAAACCAAACAAATAAGAAGGCAAAGGGAAAAGACGCATGCACCTGAGTTTCAAAACCCATAATTAGATTTCAAATTATCGGCCGGTCTCTTCGAATAATAAAGAAAGAAATCCAGGAATATTTTTTTTTTGCCGAGAAAATTCAGGTTAAATTATCGGCCGGTCTCTTCGAATAATATCGTTTGAAAGATGAAAGCAGTGGTTGTTGACAAACGAGGTAAAATGTCTTCATTCAGACCTCCTCTCCATTTTTGGGATTGACAAGTAAAAATGTAACAACAGATTTTCAAAGACAACCAAACCTCACAAAATTTCAACACGTGTCTTGCCCGGTGCCGCTTAAAAAGAATACGCTGACATTGCAAAGTGTTAAACGTAAATTATTTTCAAGATTATAAGTGATTTTAATAAGTTAAAAACTCTTGAAAAAATGAGATTTCTTTCTGCTTTTTTATTTTTTATTTTTTATTTTTTACAGTTACTTCATTAAATAGATCTTCATAATAATTAAGTCCTATTGTATAATAATAATTAACTAATTTATTAATTGATTGAATTAACCAATTTTCAACACCGAAAGTCATCATCGACCAGGAACGAATTTCTTTTCGAACCAAATCAAACATATTAAAATAATTGTAATTTGTCATAAGAGCAACTTTGAAGAGGAGGCAGAATCTTATTCTTTATTTTCAAGTTTTGAACCATGGAGAGTTCCAAGCTGAAGTAGCCTTAAAATTTCTCCAAATTTTTCTGGTTAAGTAAATAAGATATAATAATGAATCCATAAATTTAAAAAAAAGAAAGATGCGTTTGTTTTGAGATGACTGACTTGTTATCTTGATGGATTAATAATCCATGTGTTAATTTCATCTCGTGATGCTGCTGCTCCGCTCTCAAATTAGGCGTGTGAAGTGAAACATCTGGTTGCAAGTGCAACCACAACTTTTTGGCATACAAAACGAAGCCAAACAGTTCAAGAGATGGTTTTGTTGCGAAACTGTGGAGAAAAAAATATTAATAATATATTCAAATAGTGCAGGAATTTTTCTTAACGCATTAATAAAGCAATCTTAAAATCTATTAGTAGTTTCCACAGATATGCTTTGATTGAAGAAGAGGAGGCTGGGGATTGGACTTTCAACTATAGCATTTCCACATTGGGGATAAGTACAAGCATTTCAATTTTCAAATGGTACACTGAACAATCAACATTCAGAATTAAAGACTAAAATACTTGAAATTTCTTATTGTATCTATAGAATGGTCAAGTGCACAGAATAATGACCCTAATGAGTTTGAATTATCTTTCCATCTAATCTTTTTATAAACATCACTTCCATGACCTTCTTCTTCTGCCCCTTCTTTTTCCACACCATCAGCAAACCCGCATTCACAAGATATTTCACTAAAGAGAAAAATTGCCAACTAAAGGGTATTGATCAAACTGTAAGACAAGAAAGAAGAAAAAGAGTAACCTGGGCGAGTGAATGATGATGATGATGAAGTCATTTAGCTTGTGTGTGCAGGCAAAAGTTTCTAAGCTATATCCTAAATTACAAATTGTATTTTCTCAGATGGGAATCTTATTTCCATAGGCTAGTTTCACACGCATCTCATAGGTGCATGCAATTGATCATTGGTAATGTCCTAAAAAATTTTGTGAGCTGACCTAGAGAATTCTCTTTGATGTCTATCCAAAAGGAGATAGCGACTACAGCAGTTAGCATTAATATCTGAGGTTTCACCAATTCTCAATACCGAATGCACCATAGCATGGAAGTACTTAACTACAAGTTCTCTGACATAAATTTAGAACACTATGCTGCAAGGTCCAAAGTTGCAGCTCGAGAATAGAATTTCTTTCCTAGTTCTCCCTCATTCAGTTGCCATGCACCAGAGACCTAAAGAACTAATAAGCCTTCAACAGCAACATCCAACATTCTGACATCATCATTTGCATTTTGGCAACAATTGTCCAATCCCAATTTTCCAATTGATTTCCTCTATTACCTCCATATGAACTTACATCCTAAAATATTCCAATCTAACTAGTTGGTTATTTACTTAAACAAATCAAGTCCTAAAAATTGCACAAATTACTATTCTTTCCATAAGTACACATGCACAGTGCTGAATTATGGCCGAACGCCGTAGAAACTAAGACACATACATGGGTTAGGTGACCTTAGCCTAAAATTATGCCGCACCTTTAAATAGGCACATTAAGTTTTATGATCGATATAATACAACAGAAGAAAATGCAACTGTGGAGACCACAAGAAAGAAAGACATTGCAATCCATGCATTTGCTTCGCGGACGTTCTGTCCTGCAAATTACAATTTAGATAAAACTTTTGACGAGTTTTAAAAGGGCATCACTTGATTTAACATAGTTAAGTACACAAGACATACAAAAAGTCTGGCTGAATTTGTAGCTTAGAAAGACTTGAGAAACTTCCAGAAAGTGTGAACTGACTTACAATATTATAAATTGTTCAAAAACAATTATGAAAATCTATTCACACCGTTGTCGTCTCGTTTGAGAACGACTCATAGTTTCTATGTCCACGTAGTATAATTAGATCAGTACTTAAAATATTGCTGAATAGAAAATGAGCAACATGAGTCCATACTGCAAAATACCAAATAATTAATCCTTCGTTCACAATACTCATATCTTCAAAAATAAATAAATAAATAATGAAAGGAGAAACTCATTCATACTCACAAAAAGAGTAGTTCAGATGAGGCATTAGCTGGAGCGCTGGGCCCCACCAACACTGTCTCCTTTCTTCACCCAAACCATCATCCCCCTCGTATTTTTTGCCTTTCGCCATTCAACGATCACGGAGGTGGTTCGTGTACTTACCGCGATGAAGATTCCTACCTTTATTTGATTGTGGCCTCGCAGGCTTCGCCATTTCCGCCGTCGATTGACAAATCCTGAAATTTTCCTTCCATCTCGACGGTTGGATCACCGACAACTACATCCTTCATCGAAACACCTGCTTGCGGCGCGTGAGCTTCACCTCCCTCCTCCGGTAGCCCCCTTACCGCCTCCACGTGCCTTCCTCCTCTTCTTCCCGCACCTGCGCATTTTTTTCACTCTCATTTTTCTTCAAACCCTCTCCCCTCAGCCTCTAATTCTATCTTCTTTCTCAGTACTTGCAAGGGCTACCCCTGACTCTCTTCTTGTTGTTCATCGTCTTCGCTCTCTCTTTGCTTTCCCCGTTGCTGTTGCTGCTCTTTCAGTTTCATCCATCGCTCTTGGAGTTGAACGAGAGTCACGTAGTTCGAAGGAAGAGAAGGAAGCTTTCTCTTATTTTCTTCCATTTTTCTCTTTCTTTCTCTTGAGGATCAAATCAAGTCAAAGAGTCATCAGACAAAAATGTTGAAGTGCGGCCGACCAGCGCCAGCTGGTTTCTGTTACTTGTCCAACAAGGTGCTGCTTTACCTTAACCTTTTCAGGTGAAATGAGGTACGGTGCTTTTGATTCCTCCCTACTAACGAAGCTGCCAAATTTATATCATTGCCTTGGCCCTTCGCTCTTGCAGCCATGCCTATGGACTCTAACTACTCGAACTCTTTCCTCTCGATGCATATGCTACTGGCCCACAACGTTTTCTTTCTTCAGTGCAGCTGTTCGCACCCCTCAAAACTACTCTCAACACCCATCAAAATTTTAAAATGAATATAATTTCTTTTCTAATGACACCCCCCATATTCTATAAATAAACTTTGTAATTTTTTTTTTTGATAGGAATAAACTTGGTAAATTTAGAAGTAGAGAAGATGATGATTTATTGAAGAAAAGCAGCTGAGTTTTGTAATTATTTTCTTGAATTTGTGAAAAAAGAAAAAATTAAAAAAAGAGAGATGGGATTCACGAGCAAGAATATTAATAATGAGAAAGTCAGAAAGAAAAGAAAACGCTTTGCTTTTGTCTAACCAAGACAATTTCACTTGCAGATCGAAGAAAAATAATGGGGAAAGTTGATGAATTTCAAAATAAGATGAATGCTTGAAAGAAAAAGAATGGCACAAATGATGCATCAACAAGAAACTACATACATCTGTGAAAAAAAATTAATAGTACGTAGTAAATATAATTTTTAAATAATAATTTTAAAAAAATTATTAAAGATATAATAGATCTTTTATCATACAAGTGAAAAATCATATCAACATAGTTTCCAAAGTAGAAGTAATTAATGTTTATCAAACACTTTAATGGCCAGTAATCGCCCCAATCTCAACCCTAAATGCACCTTAAAGGAGTGATAATAGAATCACTCTTCTTTCTTTCTTATTTTTATTTTTAATTATAAATCAATATTAAATAATGATTAGTTGCTGGCTTGACCTGCAGATATCCAATCGGTCATTGTGGGCTTAAAATCGTATTTGGAATTGGAATTGACACTGGTACTTTTATGCTTGTATTTTAAAACCTCGATACTATAAACATTAGTTGTTGTGACTTAAAAATTAAGTTAATTTAATATCAAGATCCATAATATTTTTATTAGTTTTATAAAACTTATTACGTACAGGGGCAAAACTATGTGGGTGCCCAGCGCAACCCCCACAATTTAAAAAAAAATTTACATACTTCAAAATTTTAAAATTATAAATAATTAAAAAAGAAAACACATGGGCACCCTTGTTTTTTTACTTTTATTTCTTCTTTATTATTTAAAACAAATAAAGAAATTTTTTTTTACTTTTAACAATTACTCCCCTGACCTTACGCCTCTTGCTCCTGCCTTTGCAAAGCCGCCCATCAACCTGCATTTGTTCGTTGCTTTGAATCTTACTCTCTGTATCTGCTTGGAGCCAGCTGATCATTATATTTTCAGTTTAAAGGTATGAAGCATCATGATACACAATCAGTTTAATTTCTTTGTGAAAATTTGTAAAAAGATTAGAGCTTTTGGGGTTTTTTTTTTTTCTAGAAGATGAGTCTTAGTGCATTAAATATGAGTTATGACTTTAATTAATTTGTGTACTATCATTTACCACATATAATATATTAGAAATTAGATAGCAACTCAGAAAACACATCAAATTTTATTCCCATAATTTCTTCTAATTTTTTAATAAAGAATCTAAAGACAGATTTGTATAATGTTGGGATTTTTTTTTTAATCACAAGGCTGATTGGCTGAGATTTTTTTCTTTTTAATCGTAAGGCTGAGATTTTGCCATCTTTAGTCATTTTTAAAGACAGTAGACAAGTGATAGTATAAATGAATTGGTGATAGTATAAATGAATTGGTGCTTGGCTGCTTGCCTTCATGTAATATTATTATTTAATTGTTTACAAGACTTATTTATTATTTGTAAGTAAGATATGTTCATTGTTGGATTATAATGATTGTTATTTTAATTCTTACAGATGAAAAAGCAAACGATTGATAAAATTTTCAACAAAAAAAATCCAGAAAGTACTCAAGTAAATACACAATTACCATTAGTATCTAATCTTGAACCCCAAATTTCTAAAAATCGGCCAACAAAATCTTCAAGAGTTGAAACTAATGAAGTTGATGTTAATTCTTTAGAGTGTGATCCAAGACTACGTCGTCAAATATGGAGCTATCATGTTAATCAACAAGATGAAATTCGACGAGCTTATATTTGAGCAAGGTGTCTGCACCAACCTGTACATTCAAAAAACCTGCAGTCTGGAGATCATGGTCGCAGCTTTCAAAGTTCATGGTATTCTCTATTTCCCACTTGGTTGGAATATACTATTGCAAATGATGCTGCTTTTTGTTTACCATGCTTTTTTTTAAATAAACCATCTAGGTATAAAGGAGCAAAAGCTTTCACGGTATATGGTTTTAGAACTTGGGGGAAAGTGAGAGGTAAAAAATGTGTTTTTTTAAACCATGTGGGCACTAATCCTAACTCTGCTTATAAACGTGCTGAAAATCATGTGAGGATTTGATGAATCTATCCCAATATATTCAACATGTTTTTCATAAGTATACTACTTAAGATGTTGCCGATAATCAACTGCGGCTTAAGTTCTTAATTACAGCAGCTCGGTATCTTGCACTTCAAGGCTCCACTTTTAGAGGCCATGATGAAAGTGAGTCTTCAGATAATCGTGGGAATTTTCTTGAACTATTGGAAGTGTTGGTTGAAGATAATGAAACATTTGCTGACCTTATTTCAAAAGCTCCTAGAAATGCAATTTATACATCACCAAAGATTCAAAAAGAAATTTTGTACATTTATTTAATGAAAGTCAGAACGACAAATTGAGAAGAAATTAGGGATGCAAAGTTTTGCATAATTGTTGATGAAGATCGCGATGAGTCAAAGAAAGAACAAGTGGCAATAGTTTTGAGATTTGTTAATAAGGATGGAATTGTTAGAGAATGGTTTTTTGAGATAGTTCATGTCTCTGAGACTTTAGTACAAACCTTGAAAAAAGAGATATATTTTGTATTGTCTAATCACACTTTAGATATTCAAAACATCCGAGGCCAAGGATACGATGGTACAAGTAATATGCGAGGTGAATGGAATGGTTTACAAGCTTTGATTTTGAAAAGATTGTCCATATGAATATTATATTCACTGTTTAGCACATCGATTACAATTAACATTAGTTGCAACATCTCGAGTGGTAATTCCTGTGCATCAATTTTTCACAAAATTAACTTCTATTGTGAATATTGTTGGTGCATCTTGCAAGTGTAATGATGAGCTGAAACGTGCTAAAGCTGATGAAATTGCACATATGCTTACTCTTGATGAACTTGAGACTGGTAAAGGGCTTAATTAAATTGGGACCTTACAACGGGCTGGTGAAACTCGATGGGGTTCTCATTTCAAATTAGTTCTAGTTTGATAAATATGTTTAGTGCAACATGTGAAGTTTTAATTAATATTGTGGAGGATGGAGTCACATATGCATCACGGGGAGATACAGATGCAGCTTATGAAGCGATAACGTCATTTGAATTTGTCTTTGTTTTACATCTCATGAAAAATATCATGGCAATCACTGATTTGCTTTCTCAAGCTTTACAATGTCAATCACAAGACATTCTTAATGTCATGCGCCTTGTTTCATCTAAAATTCACAATGGTAGATAAATTTTAATTAATTTTTAAGTTTTTATTTCTTTATTATTTTGAATATGGATGGCTAATTAAATAAAATTATTTTAAAATTACCAAACTAGGGCCAGTTTGGTAATGTTATAGTTTTTAAAATAATTGTCGTTAACTGTGTTGTAAAAATAATCAATTGTAAAGAGAATCAGTTAAACGTTTGGTAAAAAAAAATTTCAAAGAGTTGTGAGTTTTAAAAGCATTCTTATGTGTTTTGTAAATTTTACTGTTAAACTATAGAATATAAATGACTGAATTGGAGATAATGTTGAATAATATTGATTTACACATTTATAAACATGTATATAATTACTTTTTATTTTGTATACATATAACTGATAACTAACATAAATGCTTTTATAATAATAATAATCTTTTTAAAGTTAATGGTTTTATTTCTTAATTAATAAGAATAAGTTTATAATTTTTATAAAATATATGAAGATATATATAGACTTGTAAGGTTAATTACCCTTGGGTGACGCATTTTTTGATAAATTTAAAAAATGTGACACTTTTTTTAAAAATATACGAGGGGGTGACAAATCTGTTAACTTTAACGGAAACAGTAACTTTAATAGGAAATGACATTTTTGCCTCTAGAATTAATTATAAAATAACGTTTCTACCCCTATAATAGTTACAAAATGACATTTTTATCCATACAATTAGTTACAAAATATGTTTTTGCCCCTACTCAATTATTTTTAATTTTTTAAATAAAAAAAATTATAAAAAAATTACATCTAAGTCTAATTAACAGGCTTTTTTTGTTAAATCAAATAATTTTTTTTTGAAAAAATTTCTTAATGAATCAAATTTTACTGTTAACTTAATAAGAAAATTTTGTTTGATTCAAAAAGAATTTAAAAAAAATTGTTTGATTTTACCAAAAAAAAGCTTGTTAATTAGACTTAGATGTAATTTTTTATAATTTTTTCTATTTAAAAAATTAAAAATAACTGAGTAAGGGCATAAACATGTTTTGTAAATAATTGTAGAGATATAATGTCATTTTATAACTATTATAGGGGTAGAAACGTTATTTTATAATTAATTCTTGGGGCAAAAATGTCATTTCTTATTAAAGTTACTGTTCTCGTTAAAGTTAACGGATTTGTCACCCCCTCGCTTATTTTTAAAAAAATGTGTCACCTTTTTAATATTTGTCAAAAAATGTGTCACCGAGGGGTAATTAACTCATAATTGTATTAAGTAAAAATTTGACTCTTAAAATCAGATTTTAAAAAATTACTCTTCTCTAATTTTTAAAATCTACTGTAAAATGATAAATTCTATCGAAGGTAATTTTTAAAAAAATTTACTAAATCAAAAATAACAAACTCAAACATCGAATTAAATTATTGAAGAGCTTCCGTCCAATCCCCAGGACTAAGAAATGAAAAATCACAAAAGCAATAATTACAATCAGGACTAGGGACGGCAAAAAAATAAGGATCTGCCCCGGATCCGCAAAGATTAAGAAATGCGGATATCCAGATATGCATTCTATTTAATTAAATTATTAATATAATCAAATTTCAATAGAAAAATATATAAGCTAAAAAGCCTAAAATTATAGATTTATGATATTGTTGTATGTTATGCATGTTGAATTATGAATTTATGATTATATTTTATTTGATATTATTAGGTAAATTGTTGAATTTATGTTATTTTCTATGTTTGATTTATGTTGTGGTATTTTTAATTATGGATTATGATGTTGTATGTTATGCATGTTGAATTGTTAATTGTTGAATTATGAATTTATGATTAGATTTTATTTGATATTATTAGGTAAATTATTGAATTTATATTTTTTTTGTTTGATTTATATTATGATATTTTTAATTGTGAATTTATGATGTTATTGTATGTTATTCATGTTAAATTATTAATTATAATTTTAAGATTGAATTTTATTTGATATTATTAGATAAATTGTTAAATTATTAAATTATTAAAATTTAATTTTTACATATACGAATATAAAATTATTAATTCGAATGCACGTAAATTTGGATTCATAAGCACGTGAATCCGAATCTAAATTTTGCCATCTCAAATAAGGAGGATACGTCTCACGAAGGAAACGGTAATCTAGCGACGTGGCGGTAAACGGCAAAAGCACTGCTACGGCACTAATAGGGAAAAGGAGGCACGCTTTACCACCAATACAGAGTATCTCAACCCGGGCCAGGGCTACGTGTAGCGATTTCGTTTCGTGAAAGTTTAACCTACGAAGACTCATCCACCAATCAGAATCCAACTCATCCGTTGCATGCAATGAAAGATGAGCAGCTGACACGTGGGGAGACTCCAAAGGTAACCGACCCAGCAAGGGGCGCTTATGTAAAAATGAAGAGAAACAAAAAATGACCAAACCAATCCTGATAGGTGTATTCACGCATGGCGGCCTAACACACACGCGTTATAACTGAGAGCCTTTTTTATTGGTGTGACAAGGCAAAGGCAAAGCAGCTGCGGAGAGGGGCAGTGGGGCTCATTTGTCAAAAGACGAGAGACCACTGTTTATCAGTTTGATGATATTGATATGTGTTGTAGCATGCATGGACCCACGAGTCACACTCAAATCCCACATGTCTCTGAATGTAAAAACTCTCAAACACGTACCCACCGTACACATCCACGCGTCACCCCATCATGCTTCCTTCCCTCATGTTGCCGATCTCTCATTGGCTATTCTTCACAAATAAAAACCGCCCAATTCTATTCATCTTTCTCAAAACCTCATTTCCTCCACCTATACTTATGTTAACCCTTCTTGCACTCTAGCTAGGCTCTAGCATCCATTTGTGTTATATACCGAAAACTAGGGCAGCAGCCATGATCAAGACCTTGAGTCCTTACTCCGCCGCCACCACGGCTAAAACAGCTGAGATTATGTCTAGGTACAGGCCCATAGCTCCAAAGCCTGAGGCTCCTGTGAGTCCCATGAGTGAGAGCCTGAAGATTAGACAATCTCCTTATCTTAGGAATTTATGGCCACAATTGCAGGCTAGGCCAACAAGAACCAGAAAGAGAGGTAGAGCAGCTTTTTCGCCACCCATCATCAAAAGATCAAGAACCCATTTATTTGGCCTTTCTTCTCCTTGTCGTGTAACATCATCCCCTGCCAATAATCCATCTTTACACGGTTTTGCTCATGCTCATGGAGTTGCTCAGCTTACTCTTCCAAGCCACCTGGCTGCTGTACCCGCCAGCTGCAGCTTGGCTAATCCTGCCAGTACTGCCACCACCGTAACAACAAATTTGGTGACACTTCCGCTTCTTCCGTGCACTCCTGTTGTTTCCAAGCTGACAACACCACCTGAACTCAGCAATTGTGCCGAATCATTCGGAAAGGTAAAGGTCATAGATTTGAACAAGGTGGCTGAAATCCCGGAAGAGAAAGATCTATTATTGCAACTCCAGGGACCTCCCAGTCTCACCAACAATGTTATCTCACCGCGGCCGGTCCGGCCAGTTGGCTCAAGCATAAGCGTTGGTTGCATCAATGAAGACACAAGATTAACACCTGAAGTAAAAGTGGTTAATAAAAAACCAGAAGAAGTTGAGGAGGAGGTGGAGTCGGAGGTCTTGCCGGCCGTCATATCGGATTCACATAACAGAGTGAGGATGGCCAATTCTGCTTTCAAGGAAATGGTGGGTCAGCCAGAATGTTCGTGGCTTGATTTAATGGTGATCAATAATAGATCATGTAAGAGAATCTGCGGGGAGGTGATGCTTAATTTTTCTGATTCAGCAGGAATGCCCAATAATTCATCAAACGGGTTTTCATGCTGGGTTAGAATAGAATGGGGAAGTGATGGCAAGAAGAACTCAGTAAATGCTTTCTGTGACGTAATCAGACTGTCCTGTGAGATCAAGGACTATCTCTTCGCATGGAGGTTCCATCCTCATATTGAAGGAGAGCAGGCTTCTCAGTACTGTTGCTATGTTTGAAGTTTGAATTTGTACACACAACTAATTTAGTTCCGACAAATTGCACCTTAGCTTATCTTCCATGTATACATAAAACATAGTATCTATAGTTTCTTTTGTCAAGTTCTGTCTAGCGAGCATAGCAATGTGTAATCTACAATGTGTAATATATAAAACTCTCCTCTTTTTCTCCTTTAAATTGTGGGGCTTTTTGGCAGACAATTTAGGCAAAGCTGATTTGGTACCTTGGATTTTCCAAGCTTCAAGTAGGAAGAGAGGAAAAATGACAAAAAAAACACATGCGATTGGATAATTACATGCACTGATAAATTACGGCTGGATAATTAATGCAATGCCAAATTACAACTGGGTTACAGGATATGCCTACATGCATCTCATAAACAAGCTTGCCTTCACACAAATCACGATCACACAGTTTAATTATCCTTCGGCGGGCCCTTCCACTTGAAGTTGTCAGCATAGGACTTGGGCTGAAACATAATAGAATATCAGTCAGTAGTTTGATTGCATAAAACGAAAGTTTATACGAGGAAACAGATAAAACAAGAGACTTCTTGCGGTTTAAAAGTCAACAGATGATGGGAATGGAAGCTTTGGTAGTTTAGTGGAGATTGTGTGGGGTAAATATAATTTGTTAATGACACAAGTAAAGAACAGATCCAGACCTTTAGAAGAGGTGCATGAAACTTCCTCACCTGCACAAGAGTTGAAGTTAATTGCCAAGAAGATGCAAAACAGTAATAACACAACGAAGATGAAACATACTGCAAGTCTGCAACTTAATCCCTCTAATTATTAGGATCAAAAAATGTTTAATCAACAATTTACATTTATGTACACAACTGGACCTATTTTCTAGTTACAGTTTAATGCCTACCCAATTTGACCCCAGACTTATTGTTTTTATTTAAAAAAATTTACCAACTCAACTAACTGACATCTGGACATGTTTTACAGAACTAAAATTTACCGTATACTCCCAGCCGTGTTTTTCAGCAAATGCCCTGGCAGCTGCTTCACTATCAAAACAGAGACCTGCCTCACCAACGTTGGCATACGGGTCCCCTGTGGATGTCCAACCCATTAAAGGATTTTCCCATCTCCCAATGAAAAGGAAATTATTAGTTTCCCGTCATCAAGTTATCATATTAACAAGCTTAATTACTTAAGAATGTACACAAAATAGAAAAATGTTTAAGATGATCTTGACAAACATACTTCTGAGTTGACAGAAAATTAATAAACCATTTGCCAACTTTCCCAGATCCTTGTTGACTTGCAGTCCGTGCGGGTGAGTAAATAATAACCTGGCAGTTGATAAAACCGAAAGTTCAACGTTGCAGAGCAATCGAATTAAAACCAATTAATTAATATTCATTAACAAGTATAAGATGAAAAATTGCAACGATTTCAAGGGTAACAATCGAATCGAAACCGCAGTAAATAAAAAGACAAGTACCCGTCGTCGAAGATGTTGTTCTGGGATTCCAGAGAGCATTCCGACTTCACCGGGCCTGTGCTCTGCCAAGGAATCCTCTGTTTCTGAAGAGAACCATCTCCTCCTCCTTGAACTAAATAAAGCTGGTGATTCTTGAATTTTTGCTCGTCGTAGAAAGCTGGCCATTTCTTTACTTTTTTCGGTGATCAATTAGTTAATTGCTGTAAAACTGTCCAAGCCTTGCCAAGTAATAAGCTATGCGAATGCACTAGAAGTTTCGCGCTTTAATAGGTTTCGTTCGTGGTTTAAAGACCTGAATGCCTGATAACCTATCACGACGTGGCAGGATATCTCATTTGTCAGGACCAGGATCCGGTGCTCACCGTTCGCGCTGAGCACAAGATCCAACCGTCACCAATTGCTTATCATTTGTCAACCTTACCATGTGGACTCTACTTGCCAAGGTTAAATTTTCAAAAATGGATCAGCCGAGAATAAGCTTGTATTATAAAGTCTTAAACTCTTTTGATATAATTTTTTAAATATAGCTTATTTATTATTATATTTTTTATAAATAGGATTTTTGGTACTAAAAGAAAAGATTTTAATTGTTTGATTATTAACGAGAGTTTTATTAAAATACTTTAATAAATAAATTTTTTTAAGTTATGCTATCAAAAGAATGAAATAAGATTATCAAATAAGTAAATGATATTTTAGATATTTTTATATTTTCAAAAAATTTTTAATATCTTCTCCTAAAAGTGCAAAATATAAGTTTTTGTTAGTTGATATAAAATAGTTTATTTAATCTTTAAAAACTTTACTGAAAAATAATAAAAAAACTTATGAGATTAAATAAATACTTATAACCTTTAGATAAGTCACATTAAACAAGCACTTAGAAGGAATTGCCACAGCTTTTGATTGTAGGCAGTATTAACATAATAATTAAGAAATTAATTTTTACTTTTAAAATAATATATCTTTTGTCAATTTTGGGTATCAAAACCATAAAATTTTACATTATAAATAAAAAAAGAATTGATCAAGTATTTGCAGACACAAACTTGCTAGTTGCTACAATTATAATATTTTTTCCCTTGATATATGCCAGAATTTCAAGTTTACTAGAAGCAAAACATAAATTTACGTGACTTAACATGAAATTTGTTTATTTTATAAAAATATTCGCTTAATTTTACGCTAATGGTTAATGCAACAAGGTGCATATGGAGGATGATGATTGGCTAAATAACGCACAAGCAGCAAATGTTCTATGCCAACTGGCTAGTTTTGGAGCGACTCCAGCTTCTTTACTTTGAAGGATCGATACCGGCTGTATCTGTATATGTGAAATATTTTCGATATAAAATATCATCGGCTCCATATTCCTAGTTTTTCTTTTACTCATTTGTCTGTTTTGCAAAGGTTAATGCCATTTGGTGTCTAGTTCTGCATCGAGATGATCGAGTCTCCCGTTGTCTTTTACACATAAGCCATTGTTCTTGTCCATTGACAAGAGAAGATATTGTATTCCTTGGTAAACATGACTCATTCAATTCCCACAAAATAACAAGTAAAAACATATATTCTGCATCAATCAAGTTCAATCATGGTGCTCGCCGTCGCCGAGGAGGATTCAACGCTGATGAAGCTGGAGTCAGCCTGCGCAGACTTGAAAAAAATCCTGAAAGCATCAGCAAAAATGGAAGATAAACTTGGAAAGATTGACAACAATTTTGACACAATTGAAGAGACAATTTCCACGGCTTCAAGAAGTATGGCGCCTTTACACACCTTGGCTATGACCACCAAAGCACTCGAGACCAGAATCAACCGAGCAGTCTCCCCTGCCCTTGCACTCCTCGATAGCTTCAAGCTCGCGGAGTCTCTTCAACACAGGCTTCTTAAACTCTCATCCAGAGCATCCTCTCTCAAAAACACCCAAAAAAGACTCAAACTACTGCTCAAATACGTCGATTGTGTCGATCAGCTTAACGCGACTTTAAACACCATTAGCCAAGATGGGGAGCCAGTGATTCATAAGCTTCAAGAGGTGGTGGAGTTCTTGAGCAGGACTAAAGCCACTGATCAGTTTCGGACGCATAGATTGAGAGAGACTTTAGTTACTCTAAAGGCCCTTTATGAAACTGAGGTTGATGCCATGAGGTTTGAAGGGTTGCTTGATCAGGCTTTGCTAAATTTACAGGATGAGTTTGAGGGTATTTTGCTGCTAGCTAGGCATCAAAATATAGATGAGTTGAGTGAATATAAAGAAGCTGATCAGATGGTGCCTTCTGACCTGGCATCAGAATTGGAGGTCCAAGTTCTTAGCCGAATTTCAGAAACCCTGGCTGCCAATGATTGTCTAGATATATGCATCGATATTTTCATCAAGGTAAGTTTGTAGGTTGGAATTTTGTTAATCAAGTTTGACTTATCATTCTTTGAGTGTTCAATTTTTGTGATGTGTGCATGTGTGTGTGTGTTTTTATTTAAGGTGAGATACAGAAGGGCAGCAAAAGCACTAATGCAGCTAAATCCTGATTATTTGAAGAAATACACTCCAGAACAAATAGATGAGATGGAGTGGGAGAGCTTGGAGATGGCGATAACTCTCTGGATACAACACTTGGAACTTGCAGTTAAAACAGTTATAGTATCAGAAAAGAGACTTAGCATCCAAGTTTTGGGAGGAATAATGGATGGAGTCATTTGGCGAGAATGCTTTGTAAAGATTGCGGACAAACTCATGGCAGTATTTTTCCGATTTGGCGAAGGCGTAGCAAGGAGTAGCAAAGAGCCCCAAAAGTTGTTCAAGCTCTTAGACATGTTCGATTCCTTGGAGAAGCTTAAAATCCAATTCACAGAGATTTTTGAAGGTGAAGCTGGAGCTGACATTTGTATAAGATTCAGAGAATTAGAAAAATTACTCGTCCATGCTTCAAGTAGAGTGTTTTGGGAATTTGGCCTTCAAATAGAGGGCAATGCAGACGGGTTTCCCCCTCTGAAAGATGGCTCAGTTCCGAAACTTGTAAGATACGCTATTAATTATCTCAAGTACCTCGCAACTGAGACTTACAGTGTATCTATGGCCAAAGTTCTTCGAACAGAACAAATATGGAAAGCTGGTATCCTGTCCAAACCTGAAACCGATGCGAATTTACTCAAAGAAGCAATTTCCAATGTCATGGAAGCTCTACAGAGAAACATTGAATCAAAAAGGTCATATTACAAAGACAGAGTTATGCCTCATGTGTTTGCTATGAACACTTACTGGTACATTTATATGAGAACCAGAAACACGGAACTGGGGAAGCTAATCGGAGAACAAAACATGAAAACGAAGTTCAAAGTTGTGGCTGAGGAATCAGCTTACATGTATCAAATGCAAGCTTGGGGACCTATTGTTAGATTGCTGGACATGGAAGAGGAGGGTAACGACGTTGGAGTAGTTGTTATCAAAGGTAAAATGGAGGCATTTCTCAAGGGTTTTGATGAGATTTCACAGAGGCATAGAGGGTTTTATAACATTCCTGACGTTGATTTGAGGGAGCAAATTAGAGAAGCCACTGTAAAGTTTCTAATTCCGGCTTATACTGAGTTCTTGAATTCGAATTCGACTTTGTTACAAGCCAAATCGTATGTTAGTCCCGAGTCAATAGAAGGGCTACTTGGTCAAATATTTGACGGTGCTGATAGAAAGTTGAAGCCCCGTGATTCCAAGGATCGAAAAAGTGGTGGTGGGATCTTGGCATCTGTTGAGGGGGAAGGTGAGATCATCAAGGATTTTCGACCATATAGATCAAGTCATAGTGACGTGTGAAAGTTTCGGAATTTTTTTTTTTTGACATTGTGTGCTGAAGGTGTGACCAGGTGATGTATAATTTATGGTTGGTTTTTAGTGAAAGGGCGTAATTTTTTAAATATTATAGAATATTTTTGTTATATTATATCCACTTAATGCATATATGACATGTATGCATGAATTAAATATAAATATTGATAATATGATAATTTGTTAAAACAAATATACGCATAACATACATACATTAGGTGAGTACAATACATAAGAAGTATTCTAAAAATTTTCATAATTTTTTATTATATATTATTTATGATCACACTTTATTTCAATTTAAATTTAAACATTTTAACCTACAGCCAAATTTTGAGTTATTTTTAAGAATTGTTTTTTAAAAATAACCACACGATGGCAACTCCCTTCTCCCTTCCTGAAATTAAATCGTATTCTCTTGGACTCGAATTTTTAATATTTTGCTTTCATAATAAGAGACGGCCAATCATGCCATTCATTGGAAGTAGACCCATATTACTTGCTTCCATTCAATAATAGATGAATGGTGTTTTACATATTATTTATTTACTTTTAACAAAAATCATGAAATTGGACGGATCCAAAAAATAAAAAAATTAAGTCATAATTTCCGGACAAAAATTGAAGTCCATGGAACACATACCATACAACATCCATGTAGTATGTTTAATATTTCTTACCATCATTAGCCCAGCGGGCCAACACGCCAGACCCAGATACCCTTTGCGGGCTCATGTGTAGACCTTGCCTTACTCAAAGAGTGCAGTTTTATCACTCCTTTAACAGCCTTTTTAAATTTCATTTCCTAAAATACCCCGTTGAATTTATAAAGTGCAAATTCATATATTAAAATTAACCATTTTCTCATAAAAATTTTTACCCTTAAAAAAAAAGTATTTACTTTAACTTTTATTTATAAAATACATGCAAAAATCTTCAATTATTTTATTTTAATTATATAATTTCTATCTCCATAAATCTAAACCCTTATACTTTTTAAAAAATATATTTTGTTAGTTAAATTTAAAATATAAATATAAATATAAATTATGAAATAGAATGTGTGTAAAAATTTTGCTAAATAATTATTTATTTCAAGTGTTTAATTGACATTACATTTAAAATAAAAAATGAATTAATTTATTTTTAATTATTTAAGTATTTAAGAAATTTTGAAGGGTGTCAAAAAGCCTTCTCAACTTGAATTGTGTCATGCTAGAGAGGCAGAGACAGCTCCTGAGCTGTGAAACCTAGCCTCAGTGGCTGATTCAAGGACAACCTAGCCCATCAAAAGGAAGGGTTGCCAATTTCCATTTTTTAGTGTGAATTACTGTCTATATTAATTATTCAAGAGAACATATCACGCTATCATTTAACCTGTGCTGTGACAGCGCAGCTACCCAAACGCAACCTTAATTATATAAAATGAGTGTATGTTCTATAAAAATCCTTATCATGGACTACTCACCCACTCCACATTATAGACTATGTTAAAAATAGATTATATTTCATTATTAACTAATAAAATGACTAATGAGCTGTAAAAAAATTACTAATGTACGGATTTTCAGTAGCGAGAGGGTGCTGTGCTCTGAAACAATGCAATTAATTAGATCATTTAGGTCGATCGGTAAGTAGTACACATATTGGCCATGATGGATGATATACCCTGCAGTGTGTTAGGGACTCCGACAATCCTACACTTGCTTGATTGATATTACAGTTGAAAGTTTTACTTCCCTACCAAAACAACCCCACACTTATGCACTCTATCACAAAGCGAAATTACAATTATACCCTCAAAACCAAAACCCAAGACTCAGTGGCAACGTTGCTTCCACGACTAGTAACTAGAAAGTTTCATCTTCTGTACAGTAACGTAACAGAATTATTCCCTCTTCTCCAAGAATCTACCAAATCCCACACACCCTCCTTAATTTCTCGTTTCCAGTTTTGAACAAACCTCACGAGCTTTCCCGAGAAAACACTACCGAAGAATTTCAGAAACATAATGGAGTCATTTTCGTTCTCTGATTTTCCCGAAGACGTCCAGCTCAGCGTTCTATCTTTCCTCTCCCCAAAAGAAATCGCCACCTTCGCCTGCACATCGAAGCGATTCGTTTCCCTCTGTAACTGCGATGAGAAGCTTTGGTACTCAATGTGCGAGAGGCGGTGGGGCGCAGAGACCCAGATCAAGAAATGGGGAGACGGCAAGATTGCGTACAAGCTCCTTTACAAAACCCTCAACGAATGGGAGAATCTGATCGGTTTCTGGCGCAGAAGCGGAGGTCAACCGGCCGTCAATTTCTCATCGCCACCGTTGATTTTCTTCGAGTGGGGGCCCTCGTTTCTGGCTGGCTCTAGGGTTTCCCCTCCCAAGACGGCACTTACAATGTCTTAAAGTCTCCGTTTTTATGGATGAGTTTGAGTTCCGATGGGGAAATCGTAAATTTTCTCCAACTTAATGGGGAAATTAAATTCTGGGACGATTTTGTCAAATGTTGTCAGCTGGGATTTGTTGAGGATTTTGTTTCAGTGAATGTTAATTTCATGGGGGCTGTCATGTTTTTGTAGAGGAAAATTATGCTAGTTTTTATCCAGAATATAAAAACATTGTGTTGGGAAAGAGTCCAAGCTTATTGAATCTGAATTCGAGAGCAGATGATGGCGTCGAGGGGAGTTCAGAGGAGTGCTTGGTAACGGAAATGTATACGCAAGTGGCGAATAAGATATCCCCAGGCGGGGAGAGGGCATGGAGAAAACAGAGGAAGAAAGAGAAGGAGAGGCAGGGCAGACGGAGGTGGGAGCCTGAACATTTTGTGAAGATCGTAGATTTCTCGCCTACTCCTGCCCGCCCCTTGCAGGGTTTATGGAAGGTGTTGTGAATACCTTTCTGTTGTATTTGTGTATATATATGATGTACTTGTACATTCTTGTAGCTGTTATTGCACAATAGTTTAGATTAGCTTTGTTTGTCATTGTGGTGAAATATGATTTTATGGCTTGCTTACTTGAAAATCAGAAGTGGTGGCTGGCTAACCAAATTATATATGATATAAAATCATATTAATGTTTGATTTTTACGTAATGCATTTGCCTTTGTTTTGAATTGATGAATTGTTTTTGTGGTTAGTTGCGGAAATTTTGAATAATGATGAACAACATTTTGCTTTGAATTAGGGATTGTGGTTTAACAAGCTTCTATTTCAGTTTGCTATTATGAACTGTTTTGTGAAATTGAAAATTCTTGAGGGACTGCAGCAATGTTTTAACTACTTGTTTTCTTTAATTGTTTGTTACTTCTCTAGTTAGTTGGAAGACGGTTGATGTGCCTCAATTCTACATCACAGCTCCTTTGACCTTATTGACCGCATCATATTGCAGGGAATATGTGATGATATTAATTTGGATTTTTATCTTGTGGCATATGATGTTGGGGGCATTATCTGCAGAAGGGTTGGTGACTTATCTTCCGGTTCTGCTGCACCAGTGTTTTGGACTTCAAATACTACATTAATTAAGTTCCCATTTTCACCAGACGAAGAATATTTATACGATAGTCGTGTACATCGCTGTGCACTTGCAGCAGCAAATGCAATACATTGCCAACACCCATGGAGAAAGACAGAACATGGGGCTGTCTCTCACATAATGTACATAAACTCAAGTTATGATCTAGTAATTCGATATTCAGCAGGAATCGCTGCAAACCCTCAACAAGGAGAGGGGAGGATTTGGCAGTACAAGGATGGGACATTTGGATTTGGGTTTTTCTGGGATAATTTTATCATAGACCTCAAGCCTATGGTTGAAGATGGCTGTCTTCTTGATGCGGTGGAGCTTTGATATGATTGAATGAGATCCTTGTTTGGGAATCATCTGTGTACAAAATAAATCTGTTGCTGGATGCCCGTTATGGATTGTAGCACTGTGTACCATATCTTCTGGTGGATATCATAAATTTATTGTTTATGATTAAATCCTTGCAGTTTCTCTTATGCCCGTAATTTATTAATCTTCTTGGGATAATTTTATTGTTTATGATTAAATCCTTGCAGTGCCTTAATGTTATCATCACAGGGGGATATTTAGAGGAGCGGCGTCAAAAAAGTGCAATAACGGTTCCCAAAATATCAAAATTACACTCTCACATCTCAACACAGCATATACTGAGAATCAAACAGATCTTGCCGTCTTGGCATCTCAATTCAGCATCCAAATTGCACGAAAGTATCCGAACATAATAAACAAAGACCCACACAAATTCAATTAAAAATACGAAGATGTAATGTCTTGTAATTAAGCACAGAGGAGCCATATTAAGCACAAAGGAGCCATTTGGACTGCATGGGAACGAATGGGAAGATTAAGGGATCAAAACACAGGCATTGCAGCAGAGTAGATAATATTTATGCATCAACTTGCTTTCCATTGATACTCTCATTTGCATTCACTGAAGTTTTCTCATGCTCGCCCTCAAGCTGGCTCAGATTACCTTTTTCTTTGATGAGTTGATTATGGTGATGTTTGCAATAGAGTCTGCCCTCATGTGCAATGTAGTTGGATGGGCTAATTACACAACCTCCATGGCTGCATTTGAAGCAGCTCTTGTGATAAGGAGTGCCATTAACCGAAACCTTTTGGCCGACAAATCTTAAAATGTTAGAAGCAGAGTATATAGAGAATGTGTGCTTATAAAGTTATGCTTGCTAAAGTAAATTGGAAATTTTTGAAAAGTTGACGAAGCAAATCGTTACCTTCTCGGTTGGATAGACAGTGTTCTTACAGCCAACACATTTTTCTCTGGTTCCACCAAACATAGTTGAAACTTTAGCGACATTAGGTTTCTGTTCAAAGCAGCTAGTAATCAAGATCCATGGTAGGTACTAGATACACATGATTTATATATAGCATCAATAATTCAAGAAATACCTCGCCATCAATAGGTTTCTCTGGCTTTGCAATCTTTGGTGTCCCTGGAAAGATAATACAAGTGAATAGGAAATACATCAGATTGAGCCACCAAGAGAAAAGGAAATATAATTTGATGTTCTGGGTTCTGCCTGCGGTACCTTCAAAGCTTTTGTCAAGACTGCCGGTTCTCTTAAATAGTTGATCAAAGTGTGGCCTGCAATATAAAACTCCCTCAAAAGAATTGTAGTTGCCAAGCTGCAAGCAATGGATAGATCTACTTGTCAATAAAATTGAAGAAAGCAGATAAGCAATTGCATATGTACAATCAAGCAGATAAGCAATTGCATATGTACAATCTGATTCTCAGCCATAAATTTGCAATCGGCTCACATTTGATATCAAAGATCTTAGAGGAAATGAACATCTCCTAACTAAGATTAATTAATATGATAGGCTGGAACCATCAGTTATAAAAATGAAATATAAATCTTACTAAAACTAGGACGAAATCCTCAGATCACTTAGTTTAAACATGTCTGGTAACCACAGAATCTTGCAAGGAGGTCTAAGTCATTCATCAACAGCAAAATGGATGTAATGAAAAAGAAAAATAAAAGATCAAAATTAATAGATGCCTTGAGGGTTCCTTTGCAGTGGTGGCATCTGAAGCAGGCTTTATGATAGACACGATTGTCAGCTGTTAACTTATCAACCAGATACACAGTCTTGTCACAAGCCATGCATTTCTGTTGTGTCCCTGCAAATGCTGCTGCCATAGTATTAATTTGTTTTGGTGAATTCTCACCTCTGCAAACAGAACAAATGCAACTAAATTCTAAAAGCAGGTAATGGCAAGAGGAGAAGATAAGGAAATGTGAGTTGCAGAGGAGGGGATTGCGGAGACCAAAAGAAAGCAGAGTTGTTTGTAGATGATTAAAGTTTGTGAATCATTTCATTTTGTCCACCTAGCAACCCACCCTTGTCTCTCTGATTTTTTTTTTTTTTTGGATTTCTATCTGTTTTCACACTAGTGGTAGTGAACAAAATCACAGTAAATTTCAAATCTTGTTTTATTTAGTAATAATCCAAATGAATTACATATATATTCTGTCTACTATTGGAAAATATCTTATTTGTCTTGTAAATTTGCACCAAGAAAGAATGGGGACCATTCACACAAATATCTTTGATTGTTTTGTGAACTCATTCTGGTACCATACATGATACGTCCCATACTATATTCAACACATCTCTACTGTAAAAAGGTCCAATCATTTTCTTAATGCAAAGAAGGCTTTTTCTTTAGGCAACTTTCTTCTCAAAGATTTGTGCCTGTTTCTCATTTCTTTTGGGTTTTCTTCATATCTAAGCACTAATGAATACTAGTAATCTTAGACAGTCATTAATAGTAATCGGTATATCAATTATTCAATCATCTTTTGAATCAATAATAGAATTGGAATGTGAGATATTTTTTAACATGCATATGCATGCATGGCAAACTGGACAAGGAGAATTGAGATGTGACGGGTTTTTTGTCCCACCAATTTTCTTGGACTAGAAGTTACGCGGGGTCAGGCCAGTCAACCAGGAGATGTTTGATGCCAAAGTGAAATTAGTCCCACCTCCCACGCTCTGTGACAGTGCTGTGATCTTAAAACAATCATTCATTTCCCCCTTATCCCATGTGAACACTCCAGGTAAGCATAATACAACGCAATGATGCATCCAATCTTGAACCATGTGCCAAAAAGGCACAAACTAATCAAATGGACCACCAACTGTCCCGAATCATCATCAAGCATATTTAATATTGTTGATTGCTGCATTAGATGTTGTGTTGGACCACTTACCTCATCTTTTGGTTAATTTCATTAAAACACGGTATTCGTGTATTTTTCTTTAGTATTTTAACTTGAGCCTTTGCTAACAAGAGGGCATTTGGTCTAGTGGTATGATTCTCGCTTTGGGTGCGAGAGGTCCCGAGTTCGATTCTCGGAATGCCCCAGCTTGAGGGCTTTTTTTTTCTGTTAATATTGACTGGCTGCGATCCAAATAGGAACCACTTTCAGGCATACTCATTTTCTAACAATGCTGTCATCAGATTTATTAATTGGACCATAGGGTATGCTTACTTCTCATTTCCACAATTGTTCAATTATCAGCTAGTTCATTTTTCAATACATTGACTGCATGCAGTCCATCTAGAAAATGCCCATCTTTGTAGTGACCCTTGGAAGTATGAAAATGAGGAGTTCGATTCTCGGAATGCCCCAGCTTGAGGGCTTTTTTTTTCCTGTTATTATTGACTGGCTGCGATCCAAATAGGAACCACTTTCAGGCATACTCATTTTCTAACAATGCTGCCATCAGATTTATTAATTGGACCATAGGGTATGCTTACTTCTCATTTCCACAATTGTTCAATTATCAGCTGGTTCCTTTTTCAATACATTGATTGCATGCAGTCCATCTAGAAAATGCCCATCTTTGTAGTGACCCTTGGAAGTATGAAAATGAGTTGCTTCAAGAAAGAGAGACTCATCTGTTGGATCCTTAATCCAACGTTGGGCTTATATGTGAATAATTATGTGTTGTGGACTGTCATATAAGGTTAAGCCCAATTAAAAGTGGTCTAATAAGGTTTTCAGTAATATGGGCTTTAATGTATCTAATAGGGTGTGGGCCTTTAATGTGTAGAGACCCAATGATATTCTAATTCTATGATGGGCAGAATTAGGAATACCTAGTGACAACAGGATAAGTTGTCTATATAAGTGGTTATAGTCCTCAGGTCACACGTATCTTTCTATTCTTTCTGACATCCCATTATCAGATAGAGTGCACAGAGAGAATTAAAGGGCTCTCTAGGATATACGTGCTGATCTGGAAGGCCAACCACACAGATCCAGAGGGGATTCAGCGTTATGGATTCAGGTACACTTCCGCATATTCTGTTATTGATTATTGGTGATTTAACATGAATGTTCCTGGATTTATATGTGATGGTTTTCACATAAGGATTTATTATAACAAGTGGTATCAGAGCCTCTTCATGTTGAATTATTGAGAATCAAATTTATTTTGATTAAATCTTTGGGTGTTCTTAAATTTAATAATTCGGTATTATTAAGTTTGAGAACAAATCTGTGGTTGTTTTTATTGTTTTAAAAAAAATTTCGGATTTAAAGTTTAAGGAATATAAATTCGGAATTAAGAAAAATTACTGTTGTGTAAATTTGGAAATCTTGTTTTTGAAATTTTCAATATTCGGCAATTTGGATCCATGGCTATCGCGCGGCTGTTAGGCATGCACGGCGATTCGCGCGTGATTGCTACAGCTGCAGGTGCGCGATCGCGGCTGCTGGCACGTGATTTACGCTGCTGCAGCGCGCAGGCCTTTCGTGATTCGCGCGATTAATTCGCCGGTGCACGAGCTCTTGGAGCACGTGAGTGGTGGCGCGCGACGCTGCTGGTGAATTCTTTGGCGTAATTCAAGCGCTCTATCTACGCTGCTGCCGCTCGACTACAGGGCGCGATCGGTTAAGAAGAACAACGGCTTCACCACGGCAGCTGGTTTTCTAGCCGGAAAGGGCGTGACCATTAGGCCGCACCGTCAACGAAGCTGTGGCCACGAGGCCGTGCTCAGACAAGGTAGAAGCGGCGGCTGTAGCCGCTGCTCAAAGAAGAAAAAAAAAAAGGATTAGGAAAACGGATTAGGGTTGGATCAGGATCCGGTTCGGGTCAACTGAACCGTCCAACCCTGACCCGATTGGAAAAAAAGGTTAGATTTGGATACGGGTTGGTTAATCCGACCCGAATAGTGGTAATATGGTACAGTTTGACCAGGTCCAACCCGAACCGCTTGAGATTTAAATTTGAATTTGGATTATGGATACGGGTCGGTCAAACCTGACCCGAACAGTAACGACCCGGTCAATGGCTGACCGGTCAAAAGTCAGTCGTTGACCGTTGACTTTGACCCAAAAATTTTAGTTTTTTTTGTTTTTAATGGTAATTTTTTTGTACAATTTTAAATTCAAATATTGGTGTTTGGTTATATGTATTTTGAGATAAATTAATTGAAGCAACATGTCGCCAAAGTGACCTCTCTTGTGGAAATTAATTTATTTTGGAATATAAACGGTTTTGTACATGTTATTTCTGTGAATATCGATCGGCCCAAAGGAAGGTCCATATTTAACAAAGTTGCATGTGCACTTGTGGTAATAAACACGTGATGATTGTTCGGTTTTACGTGTGAATAATAAATCGGCCCAAATGAAGGTTTATTGTTTGACATGTTCTTATTATCAGTGTTTGATTGCTACACCAAGATATCACTTACAAGTTAATATTTTGTCCAAAGATGAAATATTAATGGAGTGCCCGGTATCTTGAGATGGGGTTTACCTTTATTTGAATTTATTATTGTTTTAAGACTTATATGAGCATGTTTTGATTGTTTAATTGTTCTCTGTTCAGTTATGTCTACTACAAACACTACAGCCAATATCAATTCAATTCCTATGCTAAATGGCTCTAACTTCAAGTTATGGCGAGGGAACCTCTTAATAGTTCTCGGAGTCATGGATTTTGACCTTGCGTTAAGGGTTGATTCTCCCCCGCCTCTTACAGATGAAAGTACTTCTGATGATAAGAAGGCTTTGGAAAGGTGGGAGAGATCAAATCGCATGTGTATCACGATCATGAGTAAGGCCATTCCGGAAGCATTCAGGGGCTCAATGTCTGAAAAGGCAACTACAGCTAAGGAATTCCTTGTAGAAATTGAAAAGAGGTTTGTCAAGAACGAAAAGATAGATTCAGATACGCTATTGACAAATTTAATTTCAATGAGGAATAAGGGCAAGGATACGGGCAAAATGAGGAAGAAGGATAAGGAAGCTGCAGATATAGAACCTCAAAGGAAACAACAAAAGAAACTGGATGATCCAGAAAGCACTAGTTGTTTCTTTTGTGGAGTTAAAGGACACGGTTTGGTTTGTTATGAGGTTAATTTAACTTCGGTGCCTAGACACACATGGTGGATAGATTTTGGTGCAACAACTCACATCAGTGTGTCTATGCAGGGTTGCATAAATTGTCGAAAGCCCAATGATGGTGAAAGATACATCTATGTGGGAGATGGCAAAACAGTTGAAGTTGAAGCAATTGGAAAATTCAAATTATTATTAAAGACTGGATTTTATTTGGATCTCGATGAAACATTTGTTGTTCCATCTTTTAGACGGAACTTGATTTCTATTCTCGCTTTGGACAAATCTGGTTTTTCTTGTTCATTTGGGGATAGAAAATTTAGTTTGTTTCATGATTCAAAATTGGTTGGTTCCGGTTCTTTATCAGATTATGATAATCTTTATTTGCTGGATACAATTGTTTCATTTGGAGAATCCCTGCAATTATATACACGAGGTGTTAAAAGAAAATTAACCAATGAGAATTCGACTGCGTTATGGTATAAGAGATTGGGTCATATCTCCAGACGGAGAATAGAGAGACTTGTGTCAGACGAAATTCTCGACCCCTTAGATTTTACAAATTTTGATATTTGTGTTAATTGTATTAAGGGGAAACAAACCAACAAAAGGAGATTTGAAGCCAACAGGACTTTAGACGTCTTAGAAGTCATACATACGGATATTTGTGGGCTATTCCCTACGGCTTCTTGGAATGGTCAACAATATTTTATGACGTTCATAGACGATTTTTCTAGATATGGCTACATATATCTCCTTCATGAAAAGTCACAGTCCTTGGATATGTTCAAAAATTTTAAGGCTGAAGTTGAGAATTAACTCAGTAAAAGAATCAAAAGCGTCAGATCTGACCGTGGTGGTTAGTACTATGGTAGATATGATGGTTCAGGTGAACAACGTCTAGGGCCGTTTGCTAAGTTCCTAGAGGAATGCGGTATCGTCCCACAGTACACTATGCCGGATTCGCCTACTATGAATGGTGTTGCTGAAAGACGAAATAGAACGCTTAAAGACATGGTAAGAAGTATGATTTGTCATTCTACTTTACCAGAATCACTCTAGGGCAAAGCGCTTAAGACTGCAACATATATCCTTAACAGGATTCCATCTAAAGCGACTGCCAAAACCCCTTACGAACTTTGGACGGGCAAGAAGCCGAGTCTAAAACACTTACATGTTTGGGGATGTCCAGCTGAGGCAAGGCCTTATAGGCCTAATGAAAAGAAACTGGACTCAAGGACGGTAAGTTGTTACTTCATTGGATACTCTGAAAGATCAAGGGGGTACAAGTTTTATGATCCCACGACTAAGTCTATTTTCGAGTCGGGAAATGCACGGTTCTTTGAGGATGTCGAGTTTGCGGGGGGAGATACAGTTAGAGACATTGTCTTTGAAGAGGAACATGTTGATATTCCCACATGTGTTATTGGCATTGATCAGGGTCTTATTCCTGGCTTTGTTCAAGACACAACAGATCAAGACAATGATGAAGAACCCCCTATACCAGAAATTATTACAGAAGAACAAACTCTTCCACCTCAAGAACCTATGCCATTAAGGAGATCCACTAGAGAAAGAAGAAGTGCAGTGCCATACGACTACATTGTATTTCTCCAAGAACATGAGGTTGACATTGAAGTGATGGAAGATGATCCAATCAATTTCCGTCAAGCCATGGAAAGTTCTAACTTTCAGAAGTGGATTGATGCCATGAATGAGGAGATAAAGTCAATGAAGGACAATGACGTATGGGAACTTGTCCCATTACCAGAAGGTGCGAAACCCATTGGTTGCAAATGGATATTTAAAACCAAGAGGGATTCGAAAGGCGATGTGGAGAGGTACAAGGCACGTCTTGTTGCAAAAGACTTTACACAGAAAGAAGGCATTGATTATAAAGAGACTTTCTCTCCGGTTTCTTCGAAAGACTCTTTCAGGATTATAATGGCATTGGTGGCACATTTCAATCTTGAGTTACACCAGATGGATGTGAAGACAGCGTTTCTCAATGGTAACATTGATAAGACGATCTATATGGTGCAGCCAGAAAACTTTGTGTCCGGAGACCCAAAGAATATGGTTTGCAAACTTAAGAAATCCATCTATGGGCTCAAGCAAGCATCTCGACAATGGTATCAAGTTTCATCAAGTAATCATCTCGTTCGGTTTTGAGATGAATTTGGTTGATGATTGCATATACCATAAATTCTGTGGGAGCAAGTACGTCTTTCTAGTTTTATATGTCGACGACATTTTGCTTGCCAGCAACGATATAGGCTTATTGCACGAAACCAAGAGATTTCTAGCTAAGAATTTTGAGATGAAAGATCTTGGTGACGCCTCTTTTGTATTAGGCATATAGATACATCGGGATCGCTCCCGAGGTATTCTTGGATTATCACAAAAGAGCTATATCGAAAAGGTTCTCAAAAGATATGGCATGCAAGATTGTAAACCATGTGATACCCCAGTGGCTAAGGGAGACAAGTTTAGTCTCGATCAGTGCCCTAAGAATGATTTTGAGGAAAAAGAAATGCAGAAGATTCCTTATGCGTCAGTAGTAGGAAGCCTAATGTATGCTCAGGTTTGTACGCGACCGGATATTGCGTACGTTACTGGGATGTTAGGCATATATTTGAGTAATCCAGGAGTAGACCATTGGAGAGCAGCCAAAAGAGTCTTACGATATTTACAGAGAACAAAAGACTATATGCTCACATATCAGAGGTCAGATCAGTTTGAGATCGTTGGGTATACTGACTCTGATTTTACTGAATGCCAAGATAGTATGAAGTCCACGACGGGCTATATCTATCTACTAGCTGGGGATGCTATTTCCTGTAAGAGTGCTAAACAGTCTCTTACAGCCTCTTCTACGATGGCAGCAGAGTTCATAGTATGTTATGAGGCATTCAATCATAGAACATGGCTGTGGAATTTTGTCACGGGCCTGCGTATTGTAGATGGCATTGATAGGCCACTCAAATTATTTTGTGACAATAAGTCAGCAGTGATGTATTCCAATAACAACAGGAGCTCGACGAAGTCGAAGCATATAGAGATCAAGTTCCTAGTTGTTAAAGAAAGAGTTCAGAGTGGACAGTTGTCTATAGAGCACGTTGGCACAAACTCCATGATTGCGGATCCGCTTACTAAGGGATTGCCACCCAAAATGTTTCATGAGCACACTGCTCATATGGGTGTCATGTTGTTAAAGGATATTCAGTTTTAGTGGGAGTTTGTAATTTTAGATGCTCTTGTAATATAGATATTTTTTGGTTATTTCGGTTTATGGTTATTTTCTGCAGAAATAAGGTTTTAGTTTGTTTACACACTCTGATTTTTGTAAAGTTTGATCTCACTAAGGTTTAAAGTGGACCAATTGGAAATAGGCATGTTAAGATCACATTACATGAAATTTCCATGCTACACATCCACATCATGATCCATGTCATTCAGTTGTATTGGCATTGTGACCATTGATGGGTCGAGTTACGACAGTTGTATCGAAAGCCGCTTTGATCCTATGTTGGTATGATTGATGGACGGGATTGGTTATAAATACATTTCGGTAAGGACAGTAAGGTTGAGCTCATACGGTTATTGTTACAAAGCATAATTATAAGGTTACACATATAGCCCAAGTGGGAGATTGTTGGATTATTTAATCCAATAATGTTGGATCCTTAATCCAACGTTGGGCTTATATGTGAATAATTATGTGTTGTGGACTGTCATATAAGGTTAAGCCCAATTAAAAGTGGTCTAATAAGGTTTTCAGTAATATGGGCTTTAATGTATCTAATAGGGTGTGGGCCTTTAATGTGTAGAGACCCAATGATATTCTAATTCTATGATGGGCAGAATTAGGAATACCTAGTGACAACAGGATAAGTTGTCTATATAAGTGGTTATGGTCCCCAGGTCACACGTATCTTTCTATTCTTTCTGACATCCTATTATCAGATAGAGTGCACAGAGAGAATTAAAGGGCTCTCTAGGATATACGTGTTGATCTGGAAGGCCAACCACACAGATCCAGAGGGGATTCAGCGTTATGGATTCAGGTACGCTTCCGCATATTCTGTTATTGATTATTGGTGATTTAACATGAATGTTCCTGGATTTATATGTGATGGTTTTCACATAAGGATTTATTATAACATCATCCACCACATAAACATGGGAAATTCATTGATGATGATGGTGATAGTCATGTTAAAACACCATAACATGATCACTTTAAACTCCTCTGAGGGAGTTGCCATCCAGCCATTCAAGTCAATTTAAAAAGCCATTAGACGAAACTAAAAATAAAGATATGCTTTACACTAATAAAGCTTCCTGGATTACAATATATATAGAGCAGCAATACCGTTGAATGATTCTCTCGCGCTTGTTTCTCGTGATAGAGGTTCCTTTGAGATATGGCTCGTGGATGACTCTCCAGTGTTAATGGAACATAAAAAAGGATATTTACGATTACCAATCCAAGGTTAAAGCAATATATATATCTTGGGAAAAAGATGAGCTTATCATGGTAGGGGAAGATGGAATGTCGTGCTGGTACAATCTTTTTACCAAATAAATTAAAAATCTTCATATTGATGTGTACCATGGAGATACTTTTAGTTACAAGAGCAGCTTAGTATCTGTTAGAGGAGGAAATAAGCTTGATATAGGAGATTACTGCTTGACGAAGCAAACTGGAAGTACAATGTAAAAGCACATATATGAAACTGGAAACAAGCATATATTTGTTCATGATAAATGTTTGCAAGCTTGAATGTAGATTTTCAGTTGTTTATATGTTAGTTGATTCTAAATTCCTGCGATAGCTTTTACTAGAGATAGTTGCTGAGCAGTGCCTTGGAGAGATCCCGTTTTGGCTTGACTTTGAATTCATAGTGTGTATTTACATTCATTGAATATATAGGGGCAACAAAAACCGAGATTTAAATATTTAGTAATGTTAATACAAAACTAATGGTGGCAAACGGGCAGGGTCGGTAAAGGAAGGCCCATGCATGCTCGTGCCTGTGTCGTGTCGTGCCGTGCCTACTATGTATTTCGTGCCGTGCTTAAAAAAAAAACACGACAAGTTTTTTTTTTTTAAGAAGGTATGCTAAGTTATTGATGTATTTTTTTTTAATTCTATGTACTTTTTTTGAGTCCATGTGCCTTTAGACAAGTTCAATAAAATCAAAAATTCAAAACTCAAGTCCATATTCAATAATAAAAACTAATAATAGTAAAATAATATAATTATAACTATTAAGTTAGATCCTATTGTAGTAGAATTCTTTTTATACTTAACAACAACAATAATAATAATAAATTTTTCTCAACGATTAACTTAATGTTAACTTATATTTATATAGAGTTATAGATCATAGTTCATAATAACATTATTACATTCATTTTATAAAATCACGATATTTATAATTTTTATTTATTAAAATCATGATATCAGCTATTTATTTAATAAATTATAAACATAAAATAATTAGAGTGTTTTTTTAAACTAAAAGTTAAATGAATTTAAAAAAATTACGCAAGTAAAAAAATATATAAAAATATTCAATTTCAAGTTATTTGTAAAATCATAAATTTAAATTTACTTTCATTAAAAAGTAAAATATGCTTTTTCACGTGTCGTGCTTTAACCCATCTCTAATAGCGCCGTACTTTTAAGGCCCGCGTGCCTAAATTTCTAAGCCCAGCCTAGCCCACCTGCGTGTCGTGCCGTGCCCGTGCCCTATTGAAACATACTCATGCAGTGCCAGGTCGTGCCGTGCCACGTGCCGCCCAGCCCATTGGCCATCTTCATACAAAACTATGAATTTATATTTTATTAATTTTCATATAAACTAATAATATATTTACTAGCAAACTTTAGTCGTTAACGAACATGGGTGGTTTTTGTAGACAATTAAGGATGCTCTTGGGATTGAGGTTGGGCAGCTGTAGCTTAAAAGCTACAGCACTGAAGTGATTGGTAAACACTAGCTGCTGTAGCTTGCAAGCTATGTTAATATGATTTTTCACTTGTATGATGAAAAATATATTATATCATTAATAATTTTGTCAAAATAATTATTTAAAAATTATATTTACTATATACTATTAATTTTTATTTCATACTTATAGTTTTTTTTTCCACAGTAACTTAGCTTAAAAGCTACAGCACCTCAATCCCAAGCAGGGCCTAAAGCAATAGAGGCAGAGTGGACATTTCACGCACTGTTGTGGGGGCAAAAAGCAGCTGGGCTGAAATGAACATAACGTGGTGTTATACTCTATTTTACCGATCAGTGAAGTTGGGTGAGGAATGCTAATACGATTACAATTATGACATTAATGTCCAACCAAAATTATGAATAATTTGCATACGTGTCATCTTTTGAAGATATTCCAAATACAACATGAGATCATATAAATCTTTCTATAAAAGCCACTCAGTTCATGAGGTAAGTATCTTGGTTCTTAGACGAATAACCAAGACTAAAAAGCTCTCTCTCTCACTCTCGAATCCTTTATTGTTATTTCGGCAAGCCTTGATCTCTGACTCCTTGATCGTTATTTCGACAATCCTTGATCTCTGACTTAAACATCGGATTATGATCCTCTTGTTTTGCAGGTACGAATAATCGAGTTCAGAGTTCGAAATCTTTCCAAACCGCGGACATACTAATTTTGATCAGAAGCTCGTGTAAAACTTGGTGCCAACACGTGGAAAACTCATTGATTATGCATTTTGTATTGACATATGTTTACGATTGTAGTTCCTACAATGTAATTTGGTGGGAGATGTTAGACCTACCCAAATGACATATATAGAGTGGGTTTTCAATTTGGGATCTCTGACCATATTAAAGTTAGGGATGAGCTAAAAGATTAAAAAAAATACATATTTCAATATACTACATGATAAAATACAGTGCATTAGAGTTTGTGTTTTTCTGTTCTTTAGTTTATTCCTGAATTTAATATGGTCAGGGATTCTTAATTATAAATATATATATATATGTAGTTTTTCTCTAGTGAGAGTATCCTCACTTTGTTAAAATGAGGATACAAGTTAAAATACAAAAAATACAGATTTCAGTACATTAAAAACTGCATTTTATTGTTGGTTAGTATATTAAAATTTGTGTTTTTTTAATCTGTTAGTGACATCCTCACTTCTTTCTCTTATTCAAAACATCCTCACTTCTTTCTTTCATTCAAAACATTGACATTGTCCTAGATTTCCAATCTGCATTTAGTCATTCCAAGGTCCTACAGTGCTGCAACCAGGAAGCAGAAAGGCAAACATAATAATTGCGGTGTGTTCGTATGTAATAGAAGACAATGGTCTGGTCAATTTTTTACAACCTTAGACATTCAGGCCACTGCAGTGCAGTTGATTTCATCTAAACTGCTGTTGCTGGTCAAGGCATGCATGCATATTATTTAATTATACTGCGCGCTAAAAGTATTGTGATGTTTTCATTTTATTCTACCGAAACTCCCAAGTGTATAAAGGATGCAAAAGGATGAGAGTAATTAGGGTACGATCACTACCAATTTCAAGTGTTCTCTGCTGAGAAATTCAGCTTTTACAGTCCAAATACGAAGAAGGGATTCTCATTTGAAGAGTTGTCGAATAAGTTTGATGCGGTTTGAATATTTTGTTAAAGATTGATGAGAAAAGGCGAAGCCAGAGTTATAGTATCGATTGCTTATTTCAAAGTAAACAAACATTACGCGGATGGTGTCCTTAACGCACAGAATTGTAGTATCGATTGCTTAATTAAGACCTGCTCTCTCTGACTCTATCGAGGGTATTTAAAAAAAACATCATTGAATTTGGAAAATTCAGCGGCTTTGCTCATGATTGATTTCAAAGTTTCTATTCTAATTCCTCTGTGGCACATTGTTTTGTTTGGAATCACACGTATTCTTACGATATATTTACAATAATTAAATAAAAAATAAATAAAATTAGAAAGTCAATAAAATTAAATATAAGTACTTAATGTAGGATTTGTGAGTTGTGACCATGGCAATTCTTTTCCTCCGCGTAAAGTAAAACGGGCCTGCTCTCCTGTAGAGGCAATATATTAAACACTACTACATCTACATTACCCAAATTTGGAAACGTTTTCAATTTGACATGGCGTGTGATTGTGAACGCGTTTAGCTCAACGCACGTCATTGTATTTGTTACCAAACGTATATATATATTTTTTTGATTTACCAAACGTACATAAACACAAAACAAGACGCTGTGATTTGAAAATTTGAATGAAAATGATTATTCCATATTTTTAATCGTACGCCTCTCGGCTCTTGGCTTCGGGCCTTGGGCTTGAGCAGTTGAGCTTTTCCTTTGTTTATTTGTTCCCCTTTCTGCTGGTAGCACATTTTTCTCATTTCTTCCTTCCCATAAAGATAAAATTGCTGCGCTATGCTCCTCTGTTTTTCAAACTTTTAATTACGGAGCGCCTTATTATTATTGTTATTTTTTTAATGAGAGAACGACATAAGGGCATGTTTGTTTTGACGAAATAAAAGCAAACAATAGAAAAGGAGGGGATGAGAAAAAAAAAAAAAAAGAAAGAAAGAAGATAAATTTCATATCAAACCAAACAATAAAATTGAGATAAGCCTCCTTTTTTTCTTTTTTTCTCTCCTCTTCTCTCTTTTTCATTCTTCTCCCCAATTTTGTCCACCCAAACATGACTTAAGACCTTATTGTTTCTCACTTTTATTGTTGAGATCTTTAATTTTTTTCCTTTTATTTACACATTACATTCAAGTCTCTCGAAAATCTGCTTGAGGTTCATCTTCTAAAACAGATAAAATCGTTTGTCAATGAAGAAAATTATTTGAAAACTACTTAACCAAATCTATGGGCATAATCACAAAAAGATTTATTTTCTTATAAAAGAATAATATTTAAATGCTTGGACTATAATTATTGTCACGGCTTTGGATAAGTATCGGGGTTGTTGGTACAAAATTGTTGAATAAAACTTTTTTCTCCTGGAAATTTGTACTTAAAATTCCTTGAAGATATTAGCCGAAACAGTTTTGTTCTCTTCTAACAGATAATTCGAACTTAACAGTCTCCACGAGTTATTTTGATAAGAAAAGACAAAAGGTATTTGTCTAATTCGGTTGATTATTGACTGCATCACTAACCATGCATAACATTAATACCATCAATTTTTCTTCCCCCATTTTTTTTAAACAGTTACAATTAATAAATATATTAAAATTTAAGGTTACTCATGATATATTTATAGTACAATCTAAAAGTCTATAAGACTAAAGGCTAATTTGGATTTTGGTAATAGATGGAACAAATAATTTATATTGTGCCGATGAAATAAGTCGTTGATTAAAAATGTAGCTTAGTATTTGATAAATTATATTGTTACCATAGTTATGAATTTGAAAAACAATCATTTGCTTTTAATAAATTTTATTATAAAAATAATTTTTTATTAAATAACGATTAAAATAGATATAAATATAAATTGTGGTCGGAACACGACTTTTTAAGCCGACAGAGCGATGGCGAAGTCAAGCCGTATAAAGGCGAGCAGCCCTTATCGCAATAGCAAACGGCCTACTTATAGCCCTCTTCGATACGTGACTGAATCGACTGATTGGCAGCGTCTTCTATTTATATAAAATGTTATAGAAAAATACGATATAATTATTTTTTTGTTAAAAATATTAATTTTAAAAAAGATGGGGTGGCTTATCATATAAGCAACTTATAAAAAGAACTCTTACCTGTTTTTAAAAGTGACTGTCAAAATAAAGAAACTTATGAAATAATCAATTTTTTAAAAAATTATCAAATACTATTCTTGTCAAAATTTATGAAACAAGCCATTTATAACGTTTGAACCTTAATCTTAAATGGGACCTAACTCAAAAAACCACTACCGCTAACAACATTATAAAAAATCTATCCGTATTCCACGTTTTCTCCAAATACATCCTGTAAACTTATTCGAAACAATAATATCATTGAAACCAAAAGCAACAATCACTTTGAACAATGTTATTAAGAAGAATCACAATTCATGATGTGAGCCACTCCTTAGCAAAGTATAATTTAATGTTTCATGGTCACTAGCTAAGAAATTGAAAATGTAGAATACATAAAATATTAACCTTACATGCAGATATGGCATCAAAATTTAAAAGCCCATGAGAAAATCCAAAATCTCTGTTTACCTGATGATATATACCCAATCAATACTAGATGATGTCAACCTCTAGCTAGAATGCAAAAAGATGATTGAACATATATAACTCCATCTAATCTAACATGACGGGTCAGAATCTTAAAAGATAAACTCGCTTTTTGTCTCTTGAAAAATCCCATATCAAACACTTCATTCAATACGATTTGGTGAGGAGTTGTTATCAAAAAGAAGATTTATTATTGTCTTCAGTTTTTGATGTTATCGTCAATAATAGAAAGCATGAGTAGATGGGGCGGATGTTACCGTTTTCATAAAATATTCCTAATAATTAATAATGGAATGAGATTATAAGCAATTCCTGCCAAAGTAGATATAGCTAAATCTTTCCTCGAATTGATGCTTTTATCGTTCATTGATTATTAAATTCCCAGATTTCCTTTTCACATTTTGCAGCTCAGATAATCATGCTATGATGTTTCATCTAGAAGATAATTAGTCAATGATTATGAATGAATTTCATAGGAAATTGAGCATCTCTGCATCATATCCTACTATTTTAATACAACCCAGATTTATTATTATATTGATGGTGACGACGAAGATGATAATTATGAAAGACCCTTTCAAAAAAAAAAATATTTGTTTGCCCTTAATTTCTTTGTCAAGGGTAATGATAATCTTTAACCTTCTGTAACTTCGCCTCCAAGAAGTCAAATTTTACGACACCGAATTCCATTTCATTGGAAGCTTCTGTGAATTATAGCTTAATAATTTTGACCAAGTTTGCTAGGATTTGGTCTTCACGGCAGACACTGTTATTTAAATATTTATGGTGGTGTGTGTGTGTGTCGCTGTTTCCATATTATATAAGTACATGCCCTGTTCAGAAATGAGAATTCTTCTGTAACCATAACCAAGAATATTAAAACAAAGCCTAATATTGACTTCAATACAGATGAAGATGGAGCCTTCAACGCCTCGAAAATCATCAAGAAGAAACAGCTTTTCAAGTCGAAGCAGCAGCAGCGGCCATAACAAGAACCCATATGCCACAAGCGGGCTAGACAAGTTCTCTGCACTTTTAGCTGAGCTTGAAGAGAAGAAGCAGAAGATTTATTCTCAAGTGAACCCAGATGAAATATCTCTTGTTCGTTTTGTGTACAAAGATTCGGATGATTATGTCCCGATTGTGGTCAAGGTGAAGAAAAATCACAAGCAGCAGCAAGACAATAACATCAACAATATCAAACAAAGCCAAAGCCCCCCAAGAAGGCAAGACTCAGGTCAATTGAAGGATAAGTTTCCGTTAGAGTCTTCGAATTCATCTCCGGAGAATAAACAAGTCAGTCAATCTGATAATAATAATAGTAATAAGAAGAAGAAGATGATGAAGAGGAGCTCGAGCTTTTCTTTTTCTTGGAGTGATATATTTAAGCCAAGTAATTGGAGGCAGCCTTGTTATTATTTGCCGGCAGTAATAGTGTTGATTTTGTTGTTTCTGGTGTTCTTTGGGAGATCATTTGCAATTCTGTGCACATCTATTGGGTGGTACATCGTTCCAACACTCCAGAGCAAGGAATCATCAAATCCAAATGTAATTAGAAGGCCTATGAAGAAGAAAGAATATTTACGAATAAACAGTGACAACAAGATGGTGGCTTCTGCTCATAAGACTACAAATAACAGTCATTCTGGCCCTATCAAGAAACATGGTCACAAGAAAAGCTGGTGACGAAATGATCAGCTGAAGATGATCCTTTTTTTTTTTTTTTGGGGGAGTGTCAAGATGTAATTTTTTTTTTTTTGGGTTTATTACATTGAGGGTTAGGTTGGAAAATTCAATCTTGTCCTCTCTTATGTCTTTTTGACATGTTGATCAATGTATATTATTACAAGTAATTTTATGTGGGTTGAGTTGGCTAGGGTAATACAGCAACAACAAACAACCCCGTGTCCATATATCATGTCATGTAACTTATTTTTGTAATGGCATTTTGATTTTTGCGGTTTTGTACGACTTAGTTAAATTCCAATTGCAGTAATGGCAGCTGATTATTCACTGTTAAAAAGAATAGTTCAGAAATTTATGTTTTTTTTTTTTTTTTGAAATTTTGAAAGAATAGTTCAGAAATTTATGTTCATTTTGTTTAAAGGATAAGTTAATCGTGGAAAATTCATTTTCAAGGTATGTGAATCTGCTGATGATCTTGATGGGTTGCTTTGACTTTTTATTAAAACGATCGTGCAGGGAAATTCTTCTGGATTGCCAACTGCCAAGTCACGATAAATCTGGTGACCTTCTAGAAAGTAAAAGGCCAATAAAATGATCTGCCATGATCGTGACGACTAGACTCTAGATAAAAGGCTAATAAATGACCTGCTATTATGATCATCACCTTTCCCGTTAAAAAGGGTATTCTATGACCGGTTGCTTGTTGAGTGGTCGTTAATGAAATCAAACGACCGTCGAATCTGGGCATCCGCGGATTGCTGCCACTTCACTTCACTTCACTTCACTACTCTGGTCATCAAACTTTCTTATAATAGCTTAGAAAAATAAAAGATGTACAATATTAATAAATTAATCCATCAGGAATTTGATCTAGTGTGTAGAGTTCGAGCGATTGCATGCATTAGATTAGATCTCTAATCCACCATTGAAAAAAAAATTAATTCAAGATTAATAACTTAGTGCTTAACTAAATAATTGTCTAGAGAAAACTACAATAACAGGGAGTGGTTTCCTTATCTATTATGTGTAAAGATATTGAGTACTGCTAAAAGTACAGAAAATTGTCGTTTTAATTATTTTTCATTATTTTTTAATTTTTTAATTGATAAATGGAGAGATAAATAGAGGCAGCAAAGCCGCTATTGGAGATGCTGTTTCTCTCAGCTTTCTCCCAACTTCTTGATCTTTAGTATTTTTCAAAGATATTTTATCTTTTGTACAAGTATTTTCGTTAGTAATCACCAAAATTTTTAGTGGCTTATATATGAGTATATTATATAATACATTGTATGTAATTTGATGTTTATATTTACAAGAAGCATGTGGGGCACATAATAGAAGCCTACATAAGGGTAAATTTCAGTCTACCCCATCGTGAAGTGACAATCTTTAAATTACCCTCTTACTATTGAAAAAATCATATCACCCTCCAAAACTAGTTATCTTTAACCATTGACGTTGTTGACTCGTGAAAGTACGATAATAATCTTAATTTCAAAATATGTTATCTTACTATTATATTTATGTTGGAGAGAGATATCTTTTGTGTCCCTAATATTTTTAAAATAAAACTAATTCAAACTTTATGTGCATCATTAACAAAAATCACCCCTTTAACTTTTAAAAAAAATTACTTCTCTTTGAAATAATAAAAAAAAAATTTCTCTCTCACTTTTTTATTTTTATAATTTCTAATTAATTTCTTAATCTTTATCAGTTTCATTTTTTCCTCTTTTTTTCATTTCCTACTTTTTTCATCTTCTTCCCAAATTCACCAATAAACCCTAAAATCAAATTAATCATAAAATCATTAATATCCATTTGCTGCTTGGCATGGCCGTGTGACCATCGGTTTGTTTGGAATGGCGCGGCGCCCATGGGCTTCCTTGGCATGGCTGCACGCAGGACTATGGGCTTGCTTAGAATGGCCGCACGTGGCCATAGGTGGCTTTGTTGGGCAATGGCCATGGGTTTTGTTGGGTGATTTGGATAAATGGAGAGATAGATAGAGGCAACAAAGCCGTTGTTGGAGATCTTTGTTTCTCTCAGAACTTTCTCCCAACTTTCTCGACCTTTAGTATTTTTTAAAGATATTTTATCTTTTGTACAAGTGTTCTCATTAGTAATCACCAAAATTTTTAGTGACTTATATATTAGTATATTATATAATAGATTGTATGCAATTTGACGTTTATATTTACAGGAAGCATGTGGGGCACATAATAGAAGCCTACATAAACAAGTCTGAATATTTTCTCACCTGGAGAAAGAAGATTGAAGACATGATGTTATCTTCTTAACACGTGTTATGCTGATATTGCGGGATTGCCTTCCCTAGCCTAGCCAAAGCAAAATGGTTGACCCGAAATTTGAGGCTCATAATCAGATCCAAAATAAAATATCATCATCGTGATGTTTATTAATACTTTAACGTAAGACTTTGCTTGGTATGTTTATTCTTTTGCTTGTACTTCAAAATTCTGTCAATTGAAAGGAAGCGTCAAGTGTTTGTTGACATGGATTATATAATTTGGCCAGAGACGGCTATGCCTATGTATACGAAATTGTTATATCAAATTATTTTACGGGTTATGGATTTCACTCAACGGTCATGGGGTAAATTTTTCTGTAAATATATTGTCATGCTATTGAGTATTTTGATTTAAGTTCCTTTCTTAGACTCACCACAAGTTGATATGGGATGCGAATGCCACATCCTTTGAAAATGCAAAATCTGTATAACAATGTGATGGACCTCTTTTGGCGACTGTTTGTAATTGTAATGCCATGTAGGTGGTACTTGTAATATAAAGTACCACATTGAAAGAACGTGCAAGTTTCTTTGTTAACTTTTCTCAGAATTTGTCTCTGAAATTCCGTGAAGTAGGCTGACCGAAACAACAACTAAAAACAAGCCAAGCACAATGAGGAGATGGAGCAAGAAGGCAGCTGCATTAGAGTGTTCAAAATGAACTATTTTTACAACATAAAAGGGTGAAATACAGTACCAAATCGGTACTAATTGGAAGCATAAAATCTAAAAAGAACATAAACCAGTCCTCTGATTATGAAACCCAAACTGACTGGAAGCGAGAATCCATGTCCAACCAGAAGAATTCTTCCAAAATGTGCATCACGATCCTTTATTCCTGTTGCAAATGGATCAATTTCATCATTCTCAGAGATTAATCTCCCTTAATGGTCACAATCTTCAAGGCCAATAAGTAACAGAAAAAGATCAACACAGTAGCCACTAACCAAGTTATTACTCAGTCTTTTACCTTGAACCTCTTTCTGCGAGTATCATCAGCAGCCAACACTGAACTATAAACTTCACGTCTCGGAGCTTCACTTCTGTATTGTCTGGTTGTCTTTACTGGCATCCTGTTACTTTTTTCTTCTGCTTGGTTTCTTGAGTTCCGGAAAAAGCCATCCTTGTCCCAAGTAACCTTGTAATCAGCTTTCAATTGTGAACCTTGCTGCAAAATAGCAACTGTGTCAATCATCACAAAGAAATAAGATGACGATGAGCCAGACAACTCTTGCATGCAACTCAAAAGTTAAGAGGCATATAATGAGAAACTATTTCTATAAACATAAAAACTACTCCCCACCTTTTGCATTGAGCGGCCACATAACACCTTAAGAGTATTATAGAAGTCCCTGTATTTCTCAAACTGGACAACAATCTTGCAGTGGAGGCCAGAAATTATGTTCCCTCCATCCTCACCTGCATCCTTACCTGGATCATCGTCCTCAGCAACATTAAGATTCCTATTGATTATGATTTAAACGAAGCAACAAGGATGATAAGCAATCAGATTATATCATAACAAACTCTAATGTCAGCAAACACAATCTTCTAAGAAGCGAAATGTATGTGCCATATATGGTACAGATGGCATAGTATGAACAGAAATATTCGATTATGAAAAAGCCATTGTTTTCCAAAGTAAAGTAAAAACCTTATGAGTCAGATGATTTTCTCTCTACTTCTGAGTTCTGAAAACTAACAAAGTGAAATGAATAGCATCAAAACTACGCAAACCATCCGACCACAGAATGAGGATTTAGACACACATCCTAAGAAATCATTTTCAACAGAAACGTTCAAGGAATGTATTTCAATTTTAATTATTGCAATTTATGCAAATATATAGCTATCCAGTTGTGTAGGATCTGTCGAGGAATGAGACTGCCTCAGGGTTTGAAAACTAATTTGAAAATTGACATACATAATATTCACCGGAGTATAAATGTTCACCCCATAATTTCCTGGGGGGGAAAAAAAAGAACCAAAACTTAATGCAATTCAAGAGTCAGAAATCTTCTGAAGATTTTAATCCCAAATCTAAATCCAAAATCACAAAATTAATATCGACAACCCTGTAGAGTTCCACATCTTACAACTTATAATCCCCTAAAAAAGATTCATCCTACATTTTCCATGCAAAATCTTTTAACTTCTTCCAAAAGGCATAAACACATTGCAATAATTAATAACCGACCAAACTTTGAATCACTATTCTTTCCTTCAAACTCAAAGTACATCAACCCACCAAATTAGATAAACAGCAACAAAACCACAAGCAGAACACACACACACACACACACACCTTATCTTTCCAAATGTCGAAAAAACAGTATGTGTAACCAGCATTGAAGGCTTCGAAGAAACTCTCGGCTCTGCAAACCACCTCGAAGGTACTCCTTTAATTACTATGGTATCTGGCTCTTGCTTCCCTCTTGAATAACCTTAAAAAAAAATTTAAAAGTATATTTCACATACAAATACAAAATAAACAATCAAATTAAGCAAATTAATCACAAACCTCGGTTCCCAAAAGCGTAAAACTCCTCCCAATCCTTCCTCATCTTCTCAAAATCATCAGAAATCGGAATGACAACACTTAATTTATACTTAACTCCTTCAAGATTTAATTCAATTCCATCCATTTTTTCAACAATATATTTTTTCCAGTCCGACAGCTGCTTTTCCAGAACCTTCACATCCGCTTCTTCATCTGCGTTTTTTCTACGGATCTTATTTAGAAATTCAAAGTGGCGAATGAAAAGGTTGCCGTGTGCGACGGGATCGTCGCGTTTGCGTTTCTTGAGGTCTCTGAACCGTCTGATCTCGAGGTCCTCTTCGGGGACGGTGATTGGGACGGAGAGGGAAGTCTTCAGGAAGTCCGTTAGAGCTCGTTTTAGCTGCCACTCATCTATCGGTTTTGTGGCGGAGGGAGCCGCAGGGTTGATTGTGAGTGTGAGCTTCACGCGCGGGACCAGTTTCAGGCCGTTCTCGATTTCTAGGGTTTCGGTTGGAGCGAGTGAATCTAACGGTCGCATTCTGTATCCTGCTTTTGGTTTTGATCGGATTTTGTTAGGGTTTTGCTTTCGGTTTCTGCTGGTAAAATAATTGGGGTTACTTTTTAATTGTATCCAAAAAATGGCTATTAATTTACCAAAATATCCCCTATATACGAAGCTCAAAGCTTGTTCATTCAGATCCAATTCCCTCCCACGCGCTAAAGGAAATTTCATTCTCCGGATAACGATTTTTTATCTTTGAGAAAAGTGCTCGAAAAAAATGCAGTTTTGGGAAATACAAAATGGCGCCAAATCATAAAATGGTACCGGAATTTAGAAGAAAATTGTAGATATTCAATAAACGTTGTCGTTTCATTGTTTCACAATATCTGTTGCGTCCCATTTGGTTAACATTACAGCTTCGTCCTCGACGCGCAACTAATTACGTGGCAAGGTGAAAATGAATCAGAAACTAGAAAGCGCGTACACTGTAATCCTAAATCTGGGAGTCCATAAATAAGCAGTTATAACAAAATAAAATATCATAAGCCGAAAGGGGAGTGAAAAATGGGATGCTTCGATTGCTTCGGTGGGGAAAACAAGCAGCAGAGAAAGGAAGAAGAGAGATTGGCTTCTGCAGAGGCTCGAGCCAAAGCTGCTGAGGCCGCCCAAAACCGGTATCTCTTTCTTTTCCCTCTTTTACTTACAATAATAATAATAATAATTTGATTCTTGTTTTTCATTTAACCGTTTAATTTCTTTCATTGTTATTGAATTGCATGATATATTTATCGATTATTATTATGATGGAAACAGTTCTGTTATAGGCACATCGAAGATGGATTGAATAAACCTCTGTTTTATAACAAAAATAAAAAAGCTAATCTCTGTTTGACTTTTTTTTTTTAAAAGAAGAATCTCTGTTTGACTTGCTATATCTAAATCATGATTTTCACTTTTTCTGCTACTTAATGGGTGTTAGGTTTTGAAATTTACTTGCGGGTGCTCTTTCAAGTTTAATAATTTTTCTCTCTTTTTATGTAGCCCAAAGCATAAATGAACCTTGTAATTCTTTGTCGGAAGTATCATCTAAAATCCTACTAAGAAGCTTTCTCGATGCATCAGAACAAGTCATCTACATAGTTGCATAGTGGTTTCTCTATAGATCAGTCCGTACTTAGGTTATGCCAATTATTGCAGGCAAGAGCAGTTTGAAAAGTCTGCTGCAGGAAGAGCCGCTCGTGCACAGATGGAAGCGATGGCAAAGCAATCCGCAAATCCTAACAAAGGCGAACCAGTTCTAAAGGTTCTCCTTTTCCCCTCTCTTTGAAATGCCAATTTTTATTGCTTTGGACGTGGATGCAAATTTTGTCCTTTAACCATTTCTCCTGCTTAGATGTACCATGCTGGTTTAACATTTTTGTGTGTTGTGCTGTGGGTGCAGTGGCAAATGAACTGACGACATGCTACTTGTCTGTTTACTACATCTGTCTATTTTCAAGTGAGTGAATTTGCTGCCGTCAAATATGGATTTAAATTCTTGCTATGAAATAAACCTTATCTTTGACCTGTCTCTCATGCATCAAGTACTGTTATCTCTTTTCTATCGGTATACATGATTAATTAGAACATAGTTCTCATTTAGAGGAATTTTATTATGTCTATTCTCAAGGAGATAAACTGTACTGCAACTAAAACATTATCACTTTGGACTTGTTTTGTGTGACACATGCTTCCTAAAAGATGTTTCATTATATCTAGTGTTTCTTGGTGAGAACATTTGAGAGCCAGTGTCTAATGTTTCTTACTGAGAGGAACATTGGAAAACTGGCTGTTTATTGGACCAAATGTCAAGCATACATTTTAATGTAAACAGTCTTACTTTTATCTTAAAAAAAATTCTTCTTTTTACTCATGCATTGACTGAGAATGTCTCTGGTTCCAGAAATCAGTTCGTCTCGCATATTTCCAGGTGTTTTCTACACATGGTGTCCTGATTGATTGAACTGATTTCTATGCTCTGAAAGAAGCAGATGGCCGGTAACTTTTTAGTCTGTTTACCATCAGTTAAATTTTCCTATGTAATTATTCTTCTTTTGTAATTATGATTGTGGAAAAAAGATAATAAATTCAAAAAATATAGCTTTATGTTTCGCTCCTCTGCTGTTTATACAAGGAACTGTATGTTTCAATTATGTGTTTACATGTGTTGTTTCACTTAATAAGAGGTTACTGAATCACTGCTGATGACATTGTCCTGCTTCTTGTTTTACTGATCCAGTTGAGTTGGTTTGTTTGCTACTAACTGCTGATTGGCTGTGGTAATGTGCATTTCTTGAAATTTTTTAAGGCAGACAACCTTCATTCTTTCAACAAACATATTCATTGTAATTTTGTTGAATGACCTCAGGCAAGGCAACTTTGATGGTGAATTTATTTCTAGATAGGAATTATTCACATTTGTTCCAATACATTGTTAGTACCACAATTCTTGTTGTAGAAAGAAATTTTCCTGGGGGTTGAAGTGTAATAGAGCTCAGGGAGAGGATTAGTACAACAGTTTGTGCCAAAAGAAAAAGGACAAATGAAAATAAAAATTGGAGGTTTGGAGCGCGCTGAGAGGACAAATTTGGGATCCTTTTATGAAAAATTCTTGGAAGCCTGAACAGTGTTATTCAACACAATAAATTAAATTGTCTTCTGTGAGCAGGTGCAGCTAAATTACGAGCTCTTTCAATAATGCAAAAATATTTCATTAATTCTCAATTTCTTGATAAGATGTTAGAAGATTTCCAAGATCCTTGAACATTTTCCTAGTCTATGGCCTACTCTACGCTTTGATATAGACACAACTACATAACATGAGAGTTGCTATACATTTTTGAAGGAATTCTCTGAAAAAATAGTGGAATAAGCCATATTAATCAACTATTTGACTCCATCTTCTGTGTGTTGCAACCAACTCGAGCACTGGCCCTTGACCTTGGTTGGTGAAGATGGGCAAAGATCCCTTATTCCAGTAGTCATCTGGAAATCCATCACACGAAGCTTTGAACAGGAGCAGACAGTTTGAGTTCATATGCAGCTTGAAAATAGTCTGCTGCTTGCTGTAATGAGCCTTCCATCTTTGAAATCATTCCAAGGTTCATCCAGGCGTCATGATTTGTTGGTTCTAATCGTAATGCATTCATTAAAAAGCTTCTTGCTATAGGCATAGATTGGCGACCAAGTTTCATCAGTATTTCAGCAGTTGAAACGATACTGGGAACGTAATCTGGTTCTATTGCCAGTGATATGGAGAAGGAAACAAGAGCTTCTTTGTATTGTGATTGAGCTTCAAACAACATACCTAGAAACATGTCATGGAAATCAAATAGGAGTTACACTTCTGTAACTTCATGCTTCCAGACATCAAATGAGTCACAGGTACACTCATGCAAAAAAATTGCTTTTCTTTATGTTCATGAACTACCTTATAGAGAGAGGATACTTACCCGTTGTATGCCAGCTACTAGGCGAATAAAATTGGATTGACTTGGCTTTTTCCGTACAAATCTCTGCATCAGGCAATGATCCAAGTTTCATGTAAATGGTTGCCAAATCTTGCCAAGTGGCTGTTTCCAAATTTTTCACACTTAATGCCTGCAAAAGATAGGATAATTTAGAATGGGAAATAATACCATTTTTCAGGATTTGGGGGTTGAATTCATTACATCAGAGCATCTTTATGATCATTCACCAATTGATATCACGTATACATATCACACCAATGTGTCAGATCACAAATGTCTTTTTTTGCCAGAGGTTAAAACAGTTTGAAGTAATTTCATAAAAGAATGATAATGGCACTTCACTGCTGCATGTTTAAATTGAGTAAACATGAAACCTTCAAAGAATACACACCTCTGAAGTAATAAATTTCGTTTCATGGAAGTTCTTGGAGTGAATCTCTCTTTGCGCTTGAATCATAGCTAGTAAGATTCTGTAGGTTCCTATTGCTTGCTTGGGCTGTTCCTGAGCAATTTGAAGCACAGCTTTTAATCTAAGAAGTTCCAATTGGTCCACACTCCCAGCCTCATCTAAAGAAAAATCAACAATGGACTCAGCATCCTTTAACCTTTGGTCTGCAGACAATATGAGAGCTAATAACTTCCAGCCTCTCCCTGAGTTTCCAGCCACTGTATCAGAATACATAATTGCATTGTCAAAAGCCGCATCCACATTCCTCTGCACAGCATGTTCTAGCCCAAGGTAATACATCATCTCTGGATCCTCCCTCTCATTCAGAAAAGCAAGATTTAGAGATTCCAAGGACTCCTTCTGGAACAAAACTCTTTCAGTATCTGATATAGACTTCCTTGCTACATGTCCATAACAAATACCAAGGAATTTATGGGCTTGAGCCAGGAAATGCTCGTTTTGATAAGTAGTGGATTGAATTACTTCACGGGCAAACTTTATCCCTTCATGAGCATTCTTTCGATCTAGGGAACACAATTTTGCACCCAACAGAAAAGAAGGGATGTGTGGTCTACACTTAGCCTCAGAATGACAAAACAACTTCTTTAGCAGGTTCAAGGCTGCTTCATTCTGCCCAGCAGCACTGTAACAAAGAGCCAGAATGTACCACCTCTCTGCTCGATTGTAGATGCCTGGAAGGGCCTGCTCCACATGCTCAGCTAGTAATTCAAACTGTCCGGTAACTGAGAGTGCATAAGTCAGATGGTCCATAATTTCCGCATCCCACTCCATTTCCTTAGACACCACTTTTTCCATGAGTATTAACAACAATAAAATTGCCTCCTCAACATTATCTTTAGGGGCAATTGGACCCCATACCTGCAATTCAGGAGGAAGTTTTGCTTCAACACCACCGTAGAGTAACGTAGCAGCCAAGTCCTTCTGTACAGTTGCTACTTTCTGTTGATCTAAATTCCATGGCTTCACCAAAGCCCTACGATACGCAATAATAGCTTCTTCAAGCAAGCCTGCCTTTATCGACAGATGTGGGAGCAACTCTAGTGCTTTGTGAAACATATCCTGCAGTTTGCAGTCCTCTCCAAAGCTCTCAGGCATACCATTAGGCAGTGCTGATTCAACTATGTCCAGAATAATTTTGCACTCCTTTGCAGCCTCTGATGAAAGAGAAATTTTCAATGGCACTTCTAACTTGCAAATACAATATACCAATCTATTGCAATCCCATCCATAAGGACCATCGTTGCTTTATACAAAAAACACTAAAATTACAAAAATTCATACCACCCATTATATCTAATTACATTAGTATCCAAATAACATCATCAAGAAAACATTTTTACTTAGCTAGATTGTCATGCATTACAAATGTTCCTACAGAAACAGCTTTCACAGCTGAATTCCATATGAAAAATTTCCTATGCATAATGTGAAGAGATAAGAAGGTAATACCTTTACAATGTCCAAGTTCTTCTAACGATTTTGCCTTGAGTAAGATTGCTTCCAGAAGTAAGCTGACTGAGTGCAATGACATTAAACCAGGAGGAGGCACAGAATCAGCCTTCTCACCCTTGGAACGATGCTTTCGCAGTGGTCGTGTTCTCTCAACAACAGCTCTGGTCATTCTAGGGGTTAAACTCGCAATATCAATACCCTGGAATACCTGAAGTGCAGCATCATAGTTCCCTCTCTGGTACTCCAGCCTCCCCAACAGAGCCCTTGCTTCCTAAAACTCAATTCAATTCAAACCATTTACACACTAGCTATCAAAAGAAAACAAGCAATTAATTAAGAAGTGAATCATGATTAGCAATAAGTCACCCAAACCCACTTCATAGTTTAAGGAGAGAGCTTCTTTGAGAGTTGATTCAGCTTCATCAACTTGAATATCATCAACTTTGGAATCCCAATCTCCTGCGGCTCTGGAAGAAAAGCCACTGGCCGAGAAATCTCTGGTGGCCAATGACTCCGGTGACTGTGGTGCATCCTCGGCCTCGAATTTGAATTGCTCACCTGAACAAGCACACAACATCTTCCCCAACTCCAATGCTATTTTCAATTTCTATTACGAGATAGCTTCAGTCTTCCCTCATCTGTAAATCAAATAAATTAAAACCTGAGATCATTTTTCAACCGGCATATGTAACAATACCCATTATATCGTTAGTTAATAATAAAAAAAATTGATGAAATAAAAAAAGGAAACCAAATAATAACTTTCCTTATTTAAGCGTACCATGCAATTTAAAAAATGAGCTGTACAAAACAAACAATGGAGATCTGCGTATATAGCAGCTTACGTAGAACCAACAACACCATCAACAAATCTTAGTAAATAAGAATAAAGTGACAGAACAAAAATCATCTCATGGCGGAAAGAGAGAGCAACAAGAACAAAACAAGCAATTTTAAAAGAAAATTAAAAACAAATAAATAAATACATGAGAGAGAGAGAGAAGCGAGACATACAAGAAAACACAACATTGGGCTTACCAAAAGACGAAGCAATAAACAATAACGTGATTCTTTTGACTTGCAGAAAATGAAATGGGGGAAGAAGCCATGACACTGTGACACTGAAAGCCAATCCCAGCTTTGTTCAAATGGTAAGTAAAGTTGATAATGAAAGGGAAAGAAAGAAAAAAAAACAGATATAGAGATCTGATTACGACGTTACGGACATGGGCATTTTGTTGTTTTGTTAATTGTAGAATTGGTTGATGAGCAAAGAGCTACACTGCCTGCCCGCCTGGTGCTGGTGGGAGCATACTCATTTGCTTGCTCTCTTTTCGTTTTGAAATTTGGTTTGCTTAGTTTTGTTTTGCAAATTGCGATGCATCACTATTGGGCACCCACTGGCCGGCATGCTGCATTATGCAAAATGGACAACTTTTTATATTTTTTTCTTTCATTGGAAATTTTGAAATCCCCAACTTACCCCTGTTTTGTTATCGGTTATCAGTTGTCGCTCACATCTATGACATCATATTAGAATGTCATTTTCATTAAGGGCAATTTTGGTAATGTCATAAGTTTTAAAATAATATTATAGTGTAAAAATAATCTGCTGTGTAGATAATTAATTAAATATTTGATAAAATTTATTTTTAAAAGTCTTGTGATTTTTAAAAATAATCATATGTGTTTAAGTAAATCTTATTTGTAAATTCATTGTAAGAATATAAATAACTAATTAGATATAATGTTAAACAAAATTTATTTATAATTTTATAAATTTTATTTGCACATTTATAAAAAAATATATATATAATTATTTAAAAATATTAAAATTAACGTTTTGAGTCTCTGAAAAATAAACTAAAAGGAGCCCTAAGCATTAGGGTGGATTTGGAGGTGGGGTACGGGCCACGGGGCAACCCTGGATCAATTGATCAAATCACACGGTGAAAAATAAAGGGCGCCCGAATCACTACGGTGTAATGCAATTTTGAATTCAAATTAAAAGATGCACCCACCAAGTTAAAAAAGCCTTGACATTAGCAGTGATTGGCTGACAGTGAGAGGGCTGGTTGGCGGATGGTGATTTTACTGACTGAATTTGTTTTCTCTAACTTATTTAAAGGTATCCAAGATTTGCTGGTGGAATAGATATTAAAATATCCACGAACAAAGATACTGAATATAGTCTAGTGATGCACTAATCTAGGCATGGATTTAACTAACACAAAACCAGCATCATGGTAACATCATTGGGGGTAACCTTTTTGACTAATTCCATTGCGTTGGATATAAACTACATATAATATAATTTAACCACACTTTTTCAGCTACCTTTTTAATAAAAATTTTTTGGCTGCAATGCTTATGTTCACACGTGCACAACTCTTGAGAACAAAATCCAAACATGATCGAGGAGAGCAATTATTAATTGGGTTCAATATAAATTATATTAGAGATGTTTTACCGCCAAAATCTTTTTTATAACCACACAATTAAAATACTATTTGATGAGCATTCCAGCGTAATCATTGCCTCATTAATTTTCTCTCACTTTAAAATCATTTACCGTGGGAACTCAATTTTGAAAGATACCACACATACAATACGGCAAAGTGTTAAAGATTTTGGCAGAAGAAAATGAAAACTCATGATAAATGCAGATTGAAAAATGCAAAAAAGGTCTGAATATAGGGAGGCTGGAAAGTAGAAAGTAGAAAGTAGAAAGAAGGGCTTACACAAAATGTAAAAGTAAAACCAAGACAAATCACGTGATGTAGGCATGTAGCTTATACCTCACTCGTAAGGCTTGCTACTAGCTAGCTGCCTTGTGGTGGTACACTGTGCAGCGCAGTTATGGGGTTTACATCTTTCGTTGTCGTATGTGTGCAGTTTTTATATATTTTCTTTTTCTTTACAGTGAACCAGATTTGTTGGAGACCTATGGGCTATGGCTGGGCTGGTACCCCACATTTCACTACTTTTTTTTAAATAAATAAATAAATATTGAATTGTCTTTACCTAACATATGTTATGATTTAACTATTCAATAATGTGTATTTTCATTAATCAACATTAATAGTTGACTAAACCTGCAACCCCCCACCTGCTTCGTACAACTCCACCCCCCAGAATTTCAAGATTCTTTATTATTTTGAAGCAACTTCTATCTCACTCACGTCTCCCATAATCTTTCATGATAATGACACGACTCTTGACTTCCTTCCAATAATAAAGTTTTGGCAATAATGATAATTGCCAAAACAATTCATAAAAACAAGTTAAGAACTATATATTTATTTATATGATTTACGTTAAGCTAAAGGAGTGATTTCATACCTCAATTCTAAGCAATTCATAAAAAACGTGAACTACTGACTATATATATACACACTCATCCAACTACTGACTATATATATACACACTCATCCAAATTGTATGTTGGGCTCAAATAGCCTTCTAAAACGGGCCAAACATAGGCGAACAAGCTGAAGTATGCTATAGCCAAACTCTCTCTCTCTCTCTCTCTCTCTCTCTCTCTCTCTCTCTCTCTCTCTCTCTCTCTCTCGTTGTAGTTCTGTTTATTAAACTCTATGGCCCTGTTTAATATTGAAGTATTGTAACAATTATTGTAGACAAAATATGTAATTGAGAAATAAAATGTAATAGTATATAGTAAATATAATTTTTAAATAATAATTTTAACAAAATCAATAAAAATATAATAAATTTAGTTTATAAATTATAACAGTTAGTGTTTATAAAATACTTTAAGATCAGTAGTTTTAAAATTTCTGATTCTTTCAACCTCAATCCGGCCTAATATATCTTCTATGCCATCGATGTTTAGAAACTTAATATATAAATGATAAATGTCAGACCTTCGAACAATTTGCTCAAAAGGACGAAGCAATCTATCAACTCTTTGTTTACAATTCAGCTAATCTCAATGTGCAAAACATAGAAACTACAAGTGTAGTTTCACTGTTGCTTCCAGGGAAGCAACAATTCAAGTGTAGATAAAGGCACCTTCCTCAAAAGCTTCTGGCACATGGTGGTATCTTGAAAATCCAAGAAAGTATAATCCAAGTACTGGAGTCTCTCAGACTCTGTCATCTTGGAAAAACCAAATTTATTAGTCCACGTATCAAGTACGCTAGGAACTGCGGGTAATACCAGTCTCTCCACTCCTAATTCAATTAGAAGCTTTTCGAGTTCACTCATCAGAACGCGACACATACCAAGTCTGCGGTGCTTAATTCGAGTAGCAACAAGTGGAACCTCGGCAACTTTTTCATAGATTCTAACAGTAGCCACAGAAATCACTTCTTCATTCCTCTCCAAAAGAATCGTGTAGAATCCCTGAAAGTTTAGACGATTCAAATTCGATCTTCGATTGAAAATAACGTCTTCAACGAGATCCCTTCCTGTTAGAACATCTTTAAGAGGCTCAAAGCATTCATGCATCACATCAAGAGCAACGCTCAACTTGCTCTGATTCTCCATCAAAGCCTCCTCCATCTCGTTTGAGTTGTCAGGACCATGATGATCTTTAACCTCCATAGACTTTAGTAATCTCCATGTTAAATCATCCACACCTAATTGAAAAGGTTTGTCCAAAATCTCACGAAGGCAAGAAGAGATGACTTCACATCTACTGCTGCAGAACCAATTATTTTGCGAACAATTTTTCGCGTTCATTGCTCTACTCTTCTCTATGCACCCTGCGTGAAATTTATGCTCACACTGACCACAAATATGGAGAATGACGTCGTCAGCGGGACGCTCGGTCTTCTCTTCAAATTTTCTTTTGCCATTGCCACAGATTCTGCAACAACACGAGGGACAGAACCAGTTCCCTTTTGGAAGATCGTTCAGACCAAGGCAACTCTTATGGAACGAAGAAGGACAGTCATCGCATAACACGAGTTCGCCTCCATAGCGACATATAGAACATATCTCGTCATTTATCTTTTCATAGCTGGCAATGGGATCGTGTTGGTTTCTTGCGGAACTTCTCGTCTTGTTCTTGCACAATATTTTGCTTTGACATTCTAACAAAGACTTGCCGTCTCCATTCAAAATAATGTTGGCGGTTGGTCTGTGTTTCTGGCTCCCGGCATGAGCTTCAAATCCACTAAGTGTAAAAACCTTACTGCAACAATCACACTTGATCCCATCACGACCTATTTGACCTTTTGCCAACGGACCATTCCTACCACGGTAATGCACCTTTGCTTCGGGCAATACCCCATTGTTATCTATAAGCCACGAGAGTATTGTTCGAGGCTTGCAGTTTGAAGGACTAGCGTATATTTCAGGTGACCGTGCTCTCTTGCTTGATCTCAATACAGGGGTACGCTTTTGATCATCCTGAATTGGCCTGCCAAGCTTGGCATCAACCAAGGGTTGGTTATTCTTATTCATTAGATTTTTCTTTCTCTTCTTATTTGGTTGCGATACCTTTGAATCTTCTCCATGCTTGGTGCTTGTAGTAGGAGATGGTGAATTCATGCCTTTAGAAAGACCATCATCCATACAGGCTTTGCATGCTGTTCGAAGAGAAATATAAACAGTTCCACTTGGTGAAGTGTAGCGCAACTCACGTCTATTTCCCTTTGTTGTGTACCAAAACGACCAACCCAAAGACGAAAGATGCATCTTAGCTTTCAGTAGCATATCCCGATTGCTCTTATTTTTCCTTTCTAGTCCATGCTCGTGCCAGAACACAACAGCTTCAGGGCAATATTGTGGTGGAACGTTTACAACTTTATCGTGGGGAACTTCAGATTGAACATCATCGACTGAATCTCCCAGTTCTCGACAAACTTGACGAAGAGAAAGGTAAGGGTTTCCGTTTGGTGATGTATATCGAAATACACCTTTGGAACTTGAATATTCGATTGTCCATCCCAAATGCTTAAGATGCCTCCTAACGGTAGCAATGAGTGAAGGATGCTGTGTGCCCTTAATAGACAAATATTCTCTAATGACTTTAGGGCAAAACTTAGGATCTGGATCAGCAGGCTGCCACATTCTACTGACGCTGAATACCTGAGAGGAAAGAAAATTAATCTTAAAAAGAGATGTATGTTCAAATCTGCTTAAAAAGAAAATGCAGGATCCTGTAAATATAGTTTTTTTTTTTTAAAAAAAAGTCATCATTGGCTGCAGTGCTGCCATGGTTAAGATATTAGAACACACAACAGTATATAAGTATTATATGATAAGCGAAGTTTGTTCATTGTTGTGTCAATATTACCTCTCAGGCTCTAGCAACAATTACGCCTTATGTGAATCTTGGATTTGAGCTTTCTCGTTATTATTATTATTTTGCTTTAATATAACTTCTTTACGAAGTAGTTTTAAGGGAATAAATCTTGACCATTAAGTAGCATAATTTGACACCAATTTGTCTTGTGAATTATCTAAGTATGCTAGAAATTCTTTTGATCTGTTTGACAGTTCGAGTAGAGACAGGAAAAAAACTAGTGTAGAATTTATTAAAGTAGCGTGAATCATTAATATGATGAATTGAAAACTACTTCTGTACTTCATCAAATTACTGCACAGGAAGAAATTAAGAAAATAAGAAAAAATAATAGAACTACGAAAACTAAGGAAAAAAATAATCTTACAAACTTAGTGGACTTTTAATCTATCTTCAGTTTTTGTTCTTTCGTTCTCTTGTCCTTTGCCAAGAAATCTTTCGGCTTTTGTGGATTTTGCAGGGGAATTGTGAAGAGAATTATAACGTTTATTGTTTCAGTTCTTGTTTGTATAGAATTATACTTTCCTATTTCCTAAAGGTTTTATTTTCCTAATCATAAATAAGTATATGTATAATTTTTTCTATTTTAGTTACCTTGTTACGATAAAAAAGAACTTTCTTTAATGAATCCAAAGAATCATCATGCCATGCCAAAACCTATTTCTTCTAATTACTAGTACGACTGGGATTATATGTACTTTAATTACTACAGTCAACACCCATTTATTCTTTAAACTCACGTTCAAAATTCACCGATCAAAATTCTATTTTTACCCCTTTTTTATAATTCAAACATAACCTGTTTCTAAATTGCTCAATTCCAAAAAAGACCTATTATCATTTATGTGCAAATAAATTATCTTTGCTAAGCATTAAAGCCGTCCCATTGCATGATTTTTGAGGATCACATACACCTTCAAACTCACAAATTTCCTCATCAACTTTGCAAATATCCAATTATTTTTTAAGATAAAAATACTGGTACGTGGATTTATTTATAGATTATTAAAGGGGAAAAACCACCTACACCCCTACAGGTTTGCTTAAATGGTCACCTAGACCCCTTCAGTTTAGTAAATGGTCACACAAACCCCTTTAATTTGATAAATAACTATTATACCCTTTGATTATAACAACCCAAATATATATATATATATATATATATATATATATATATAGAGATATATATATATATATATATATATATATATATAATAATAATAATAATAAGATAAAAATAATAAATAAATATCATATGATACAAATAAAATATTACAAGAAGTATAATTAATAAAACAATGTATATAATGAAAATTATTTTTTAATATTAAGTGATTATTAGTCTACCCCCGATGGATTTTATTAATACTAAAATCTATTAATCCAAAATTTGACTTTAACATTTATATTAATATAGACATAATTAAAACAATATTGTAAATAAAATAATATAAATTTTATAAATTATGTGAATGCTAATTGTTAGGTATAATTATGTTAATATTATTAATATGTCAAATATATTTTATTATTATTAAAAGAATATAACATATTAATCATGTTAAAAATAATTTCTCTAATATTAAAAATAATTTATAAATTTTATCTTATTTTATGTACTATATTATATTGTATTATTTTAATTTATATATATATTTATTATAGAAGTTTATTTATATTCAATTATATTGTAGTATTGTAATTAATGGTATATTAGTCAAAAATGGTGCATCATGTGACCATTTATGAAATTAAGTGAGCTCATAATGTGACTATTTACGCAAAACATTTGAGGCATGCCGCTTTTCCCATTACTAAAACGCGGTATTGAGTGTTAATGGTTCCTAGAATAACATGGTGAGGAGGATGAGGGTAAAAATGTCTCTTCATATGTTTATATTTCTCTCCTAGTATTTAAGAGGTGGGTCTAATTTTATTTTAGGGCATTTATGTGATAAATTTCTTTCTCTAAATTCAAAGTGCCCAAAATAAATTTTAAAGAGCATACAATCTCACCCTTATTAGTATTCACAAAGACTGGGCTTTATTAGAAGCGATTCATTCAAAGTTAGCTTTAGTTAGCTCAAAAGACAAAAAAAAAAAAGATTTATTTAAAAATTAGTTTAGAAGCAATTAAAATGCCGAATTGGTTCCGATGTTAACATATATATATATATATATATATATATATATATATATATATATATATATATATATATATATATAATGCAAAAACGTCAAATTTTATACGAGAAAATTAAAAATTAATTTGATAAAAAGCATATATAAATGTGGGTGATAGCTAGATTAATTAAGAGCCCACTTGGAATTGTTTTAGAAGGCTCAAAAAGTAATTTTGCAAAGTTAAAAGTTATTTTTGGTATTTGTTAAAATTTTTAAAAATCACTTTTGTGCAAAATTACCCCATTCTGAAAGATTTTGAAAAGCATGAGAGGAGTAATTTTTAAAAAATCTGATTTTAAAATCAGCTTTTTTACATAATACAATTCCATATATCCTCATATACATAATAAAAATCTAAAATTTTCCTTATTAATTTGGAAATAAAATAATTAAATTTAAGGAGATTATTATTATTATTATTATTATTATTATTATTATTATTATTATTATTATTATTATTACCAATTATATTGAGAAAACAAAATAAAAAATAAAATTAATTATATAAAATATTTATTTTAGTTATCCATTATTACATACACATAATAAAAAATACTTTATATACATGTTTATAATGTGTAAATAAATTTTACTCAACATTATGTCCAATTCAATTATTTATATTCTTACAGCAGTTTAACACTAAGGGCCCATTTGGGATTACTTTTGGGAGACTTAAGAGTGATTTTGAGAATCTAAAAACTAATTTTAGTATTTGGTAAAAAAAATCGAAATCACTTTTGTGAAAATCAGCCCCTCCTACAGCTAATTTTGAAAAGTAGAGAAATAGTAGCTTTTAGATTCTGATTTTGATAATCAATTTTATCATTTAATACAATCGCATAAATATTCTTACAATTATTACCTAAATCCAAAACTATCCTTATTAAAATTGGAAACAAAATCAATATTTCAATACATTTTTATTATAATTCACGCATTCCTTTTGTTTACCCTAATTCTTCTTCAAATTTTACAATTCCATCAAAAGTTCTCTATGGCAACGAGGCAAGATACAATACGTGTTTCATCACCTTTTAACTAAATTCATGCATAATCAATGTAATTGATTGGGGAAATTTTTATAATAATAAGTTTTACTTATTTTGTTTGGGATTGTTTATTTAATGAAAATTTCAGTTGATTTTTTAATTATCAACTATTTTAAAATAAAAAATAAAATCAATATAGTATAAATTTTATTTTTAGTTAAAATTATTATAATACACAATTAAAAATATTGTGTGTACATGTTTTCATATCATGTATGTAAATTTCATCCTACATTATGTTCATTTCAAGGTCATTTATTTTTTTTATAGCAGCATTTAAGATATGATTTACCAAACACCCACAATTGCTTTTTAAAACTCACAAGATTTCTTTTGGAAACAGAAATTACCAAACACTTAACTCGATTCTCAACAAATGGTGATTATTTATACAAGACAATGCTAACAACAATTATTTTAAAAGCTACGGGATTATCAAATATAGATGATTGCTTTTGAAACTCACAAACACTTTTAAAAATAAATTTTATTAAACGCTTAACTTATTCTTCACATTCGTGATTATTTATGCAGTAAGACAACTAATGATAATTATTAGATAATTAAACTATAAAATTACTAAACTAGCCCCAGATGGAAAACCTAATTATTGTATAATTAAACTACAAAATTACCAAATTAGCCCTAAATGGAAAACCACTTGGAATTATATAAAAGATCTATGTTCATTGTTTCAAACCCTGCTCATCTACTTGTTGCAAATATTTGAGTGTTCAATAAGCTATTAATATAATAATAATAATAATAAGCATAAATATTAGTGCCATATTGAAATCTCCAAAGATTATTTTTACATACAAAATATTGGGGATATTATACCTCTACCAACATACATATTATTTAGTTTCTTTCTCTCATGAAAATATGAGATTTGTGATAACGATATAACATACATAAATATGAGATTTTGAACGCAAAGTATCCCAATCGTAGAATGTGATGTGTTATTTCTATATTTGATTATTTTTCATCTCACTGTCACATAGTATTTTAATCGTTCGTGTTGGTGACATTACATCACAACGTCTACAAACTGTATGGAAGATGGTGAAAATGATATTAATGATGCACCGTCTAATATGAAATTGTGTGAAGACCACGTGTATACAAACTTTGTATTTAACTTGGTAATTAAGTGTTACAGAAGTCGTTTACTTCTTTTATTCATATAAGCAAATGAGGTGGAGGTTAGGTTTAGTATATAAAGACACCGGTGAAAGGGAGAGGTTGAGGTTGTATTTGGTGGTGGCGTTCATGCAATTGCAAGTGTTATTATCACGTATGGTTATGGCATTAGGACTCAGGCTGTGGACTGTTTGATTCCCTCAGTGTGCCGTAGCTCCCTTAGTTTGACTAAAAGTTACCTATTAATATCATTGAAAATCAAAAGCGATAGATTAGTAATGACATTTCACTATTGTCAATAATTAATTGTATCTAATTCTGAACCAACGGTTCCTTGAGATGTTTGAAGATTCCATCGAATAGTGGAAAAAATGGATTCAGATCGGAACAAACAGGGGATAGTCGTACTTTTTTTTTTTTTTTAATTACACGAGATTAACGCTTCATATTATAATTCATATTACTAATGATAATATTATCGATATTTACAATTAGATAATTACTAGGACTAATTTATATTAAATATTATTTAGTATTGCCCAGATTTTACATTAAATATTATATAAGATCGCCGATTTTACCTCTCTAATATTCCAAGGACGTCTCACTCCACAGGACTATAGCACCGTTTCTAGATTTTACCTTTTCTAATATTCGCGAACGTCTACTCCACACACTTTTCAAACGGGAGAATACCGCTTTCCTCATCTAATATTCCAAGTAGCGACGTCTACTCCACACTATAGCACTGGTTTGCATTTTACCCTCTCTAATATTCGAGGAACGTCTACTCCACACACTTTTCAAACTAGAGAAGACTGCCTTCACTCAAATTGAGGGAAGGAATTAAATCCCCTACAATGCTTTTGTGGGGGTTCGAACCACTTCTCACAATTGTGAGGGAGTGGTTCAGCCACCTGGCCTTTCATGCTTAGAAAAACTTATTCAAATCTACTTTACATAAGGTTAAAAAAATTTATATTTCCAATACATATATGTAGCATTTACTTCCGAGGATTGGAGTAGGAACCCCTAAAAAGTGAGAACCTTAGTATTGTGGAGGTGGTAAAGTATGAGTGGGAGTAGATTGTCTACTTATACTAAAACGGAAGTGTGGAATAGAAATTAAAATCTCATTTGGTGTTTACTTTGTTTTGGATTGAAGTAAATTAATTTAAATTACAGCTTTCACCTTTATTTCAAGAATTATAGTTTTTAATTACAAAGTGAATAAAAAATATATTTGTAAAATAAAATATTTATTTTATTATTAATTTTAATTATATAAATTAATTAATTATTTTTAAGTATAATACTATTATTTTTAATATTATAATAGTATAATAAAAATAAGTATAATATTATTATTTTTAATATATGTAATACTATTAAATAATATAATATTATTATTTTTTTAAATAAATGTAATATTATTTTATTTAATAAAATTATCATTTTATTAATATAAAATATAATTTTTATAATATTTAATAAGGGATAAAAAAAGAAATAGATGGGAGTGGATTCATACCTCACTCTTAAAAATGGTAGGAAGTCTCTGGAGGCTTCTCACTCCCACCCTTAAATAAGTATGTAAATACTTGAATGAATCGACTCCACACTCCCCCAAATGATCTCACTACAGTAAGTAAACACCTGCATAAATACACAACATAACCTCAAGAATTTAAAATGGTTAGGTTACGATCATTAGGTACAAAAGTAGTTGTAAAAATCATTCGTACACAAGAAGGATGAACTAAATTAAACGTTGTTTTTGAAAGAAACACTACTATTATAAAATCAATGGTAAAGCACACACTTGTTTACCCAACGCCCCAACTCAATTGTTGTTTAATGAGCTATAAATACTATTAGCATGGTTGTGTTTTCTTTCTTAATGCATTAAGAAGCTTTAGTTAATAAACCCAACAAGAAGAAAAAAAGAAAAAGGTCGATGTTTAATTATTTCCTTTGGCTTATCTTATGCAAGAAGACTTGTAAGAGTACACGACAGAGTGAAAGACTTTTTATAGAATACAACAAACTCATCTCATTCATTAGAAGAATCCAGTGAAGAAAAGGTCAAAAAAAGGGTACCGAAAAGAAGGGAAATGGATCCAGCAATTTGGAGCAGATTGCCAGAGGATTTGCTAGATCATGTGCTTTCCTTCTTACCTATCAATAAGTTGTTTAAATTGAGATCAACTTGTAATCATTACAATTCTCTTTTATTTTCACCTTCTTTTCTTTCTAAAACTAAATGCTCTTCTTCAGCTTTCTCTTGTTTCATTTTGCTGTCTCACCCGCAGTGTTATAATCAATACCTCTCTATGACTCCACTCATGGAACCTGGCGCAGGTTATCTCTCCCCACTCTCTCTTGCTACCTGGCGCTGCTGCTCTTTTATCTTCATCTAAAGGGCTGCTTT
>JASUUF010000180.1:0-126534 GCA_030449835.1 Clausena lansium
GCTAATTTGAGCACATCATGCATAAGATACCCAAATGTAGGCTAGGAGTTTTGAATTAAAACCTAGTGTGCTAAATTGTCTCCCAATATTTTATGGCCTAGAAAATGAAGACCCGTATAACCATTTGAATGATTTTAAATGCTTTGTTTGTCAAACATTTAAATATGGTACTTAGGATGATAATGTTAAACTTAGATTAATTTCATTTTCTTTAAAAGATAGAGTTCGTTACATGGTTTAACCTGATACTGCTTAATAGCATTACACCATGGGAACAAATGGTTACTAAATTTTTAAAAAAAAATAAATACTTCCCGATTGCATAAAACCAATGCTATTCGCGAGGAAATCTCGAGAATTCACCGAAAGAGAAGACGGCAGTTCTTTGAAGCATGGGAGAGGCGATTCGATGGGCTACTCTTGGAATCATCATGGGTACGAGAAGTGGCACCAATGCCAATACTTTTGGAGGGATTATTGCCACATGTGCAAGAACGGCTAATGGCAACAAGTGGAGGAGAGCTAATGTCGAAAAAGTGCATCGGAGAGATTTGGGATTTCTTCAAGCATCGCGCGGATAATTCTCGACAGCGAAGCCGATCATTTAGGAATGTAAGAAAAAATCAAGGAGTAAATGAGGTTCAACATGGCGAGTCAAGATCGGAAATCAAGGAAGTCAAAGAAATGGTTGAAGGTCTTTCTCGACTTAATTTCATCATTAACGGCTACCAAAACAACAAAGCCACATACCCCTACAAATCAACTTGACAATGACTCGAGCCCAGGATCGAGCGCCAACGCAGCGGGTGTAATGAGAAAGCCATCAAACTGACGACCGCACTCGAACAGCATAATCCTTTGGATGGAGAGATCATCCCGAGTTTTTATGGTCTCGAAGGTTTCAACGAGAATGGACCAACAACTCCGACTCCACCAATCACAACCAATTCCTGGGGCTCTCGACCACTTTCAAATGCAATTTAGACCGTACAATCAAAACTAGAACTACTACCGACTGGACCATGGGAGGAAGCATTGCAAAATCTCGGGAAAATCTTACTCACTCTCTGATCGAGCAACAAAACCGCACCATTGATGAGTTGCGGAGCGGATGAGAGTTGGAGTTCAACTTACAAGCTCAATCAATCTCGAATCTCGAAAAAATAGTGGGTCGACTTGCCTCGTCGGTTCAAAACTTGGCAATGACCGTCGAGAAGGGCAAATTCCCAAAGCCGGTAGTGCCTAATCCCGAAAAGGAGTGCATGAAGTAAGTTAACCTCGGCGGCGTGAAGAGGTCGAAAGCTTGTCATGACCTTGCAAAAAGAAAAGAAGTCGACAACAAAGTGGAAATGTCGGTGACAAAAACGACTCAAGATGCACTGTGAAGATTTGAAGACTCCTCATCGAAGGAGAAAGAAGACGACAACATACGGGAATATGTCCCCAAAGCTCCAATCCCTCAGAGGTTAGCTAAAGCAAAGAAAGGAAATTCCACAAGTGAGATTTTTGAAATCTTAAAACAGGTAAGCATTAACATTCCTTTGCTTGATGCTATAAAACAAGTGCCCTCTAATGCCAAGTTTCTTAAAGACCTTTGCACTAAAAAGAGAAACATTCATGTTTAAAAGAAGGCCTTTTTAATAGAAAACGTTAGCTCTATACTCCAACATAAAATTCCTCTAAAATACAAAGACCCAGGCTCCCCCACTATCTCATGTAGTATAGGGAACCACACGATTAAGAATGCTTTGTTGGATTTAGGAGCTAGTGTAAATCTGTTGCCTTACTCAGTATTTGTAAAACTTGGATTGGGAGAATTACACTCAACCCCAGTGGTGTTACAGCTTGCAGATCGGTCCTTGAAAATACCTCGTGGTATTGTGGAGGACGTGCTCGTCCAGGTAGATAAGTTTTATTTTCCTGTTGATTTCATTGTGATTGACACTCAGCCAGTGCAGGATTCAAAGAAGCACATCCCCATTATCCTAGGCCGACCTTTCTTGGCAACTGCCGATGCTCACATTCAATGTAGGATTGGAAATATGCGGTTGTCCTTTGGCAATATGACCATGGGTGAACATCTTAAGCATTGCCAAACAACCACACAATGCGAGATGATGGAATTGTTGATGTGGATCTAATAGAAGAATTAGTTGATTATACTTTTCCTTAACCTTAATGATGACCCTTTACATACATGCTTAACTTCCTTTGGTTTGGATTTTGATGTTGACGGATCTATTGATGAGGTCAATGCCTTACTTGATTCGAGCGCACCATCCATGGACACTCGCGTAAATGGAAGTGAGAATTGAGCAAGGCGACACCATCGGGTAAAAGTCTTAGCCCGTCATTTGAATCACCACCAAAACTCGAACTCAAACCGTTACCCAACACCTTGGAATATGCATACTTGGGAGAAGAGAGCACTGCGGTGATCATTTCATCTTCCACTAAATGACAAACAAAAAGGTAAGTTCTTTGGAAGTTTTAAGAGAGCACAAAGAAGCATTAGGATGGACCATAGCGAGCATAAAAGGTATAAATCCGATGATTGCATGCATTATATTCATCTTGATGAAAATGCTAAACCTATTTAGAAAAATGCAACGTCGGTTGAACCACTAACATGAAAGAAGTTGTTAGAGCGAAGTCCTTAAACTATTAGATCACGGGTATCATTTATCCTATGTCGATAGTTCATGGGTCGATCCTGTACAAGTTGTTCTAAAAAGTCGGGAGTCGCGGTAGTTACCAATGCCTATAATGAATTGATTCCCCACTAGAGTAACTACGGGGTGGCGTGTATGCATTGATTATAGAAAATTGAATTCTATCACACGTAAAGACCATTTTCCTTTGCCATTTATCGATCAAATGCTTGATAGATTAGCGAGGTCATGAATTCTATTGCTTTAGATGGCTACTCAAGATATAACTTGATTCCCATAGCTTGCAAAAGATCAAGAGAAAACCACTTTCACTTGCCCCTTTTGGCACTTTGCATATAGGAGAATGCCATTTGGATTATGTAATGCACCTGCTACATTTCAACGATACATGTTAAGCATTTTTTACGATATGGTTGAACGTTTCCTTGAGGTTTTTATGGATGACTTTTTGTTTTTGGTGATTCATTTGATTAGTGTTTGCATCATTTAACACTAGTTCTGCGAGAGATGTATGGAGAAAAATTTGGTCTTGAATTGGGAGAAGTGTCATTTTATGGTAAAACGGGGTATTGTTCTCGGTCACATCATTTCGAATAAAGGTATTGAGGTTGACAAAGCCAAGGTGGATCTCATTGCCAATCTTCCTCCACCGAAAATAGTCAGAGAAGTAAGATCTTTCCTTAGGCATGCTAGTTTTTATAGACGTTTCATTAAAGACTTTAGCAAAATCTCACAGACCCTTATGCAATCTACTTGCTAAGGATGCACCTTTGTCTTTGATGATTCATGTCTTAAGGCATTTGAAAAACTAAAGTAGTTCTTGACATTATCACACTATCATTCAGCCCCCAAATTTGGAACTTGCCTTTTGAACTCATGTGTGATGCATCCGATTATGCGGTAGGAGTAGTATTAGGACAAAGAGTTGATCGAATTCCCCATGTTCCCATTCACACTTGAGGTGGTATAATTTGTGATAAGTTTCTTGTCTTACAGACAAAAGAGAAAACATCTTTCAAAACCATGGCTTAAATCTTCATCTCAACCTACGGATCTATCTCCTATTTCTATGTCTTACTGCTTTGTCTTTACCCAAATCTTGCACTAAACACATGGCTTAAAATAGAAAACCTTGTTGAATATAGTTATATTCTGAGTCTGCACAGATTTACGAGTCTTCCATGCCTTTACTTAGTCCTTACCATCTGTACAAAGAGAAAATTCCTTAACAGGAATTAGAACTCTCATCCATCTTGATAGACTGCTCCAAAAGAATATGTCCAGTCTTCTAGACTTGACCAGTGCACTTTATCAGCCTCCCAAGCAGAGCAGTATGTTACTCTTGAGATTCCATCCGAATTAATTGTTCAGTGGAAACGAAAAGGGTATACTCACCTCCATCTTGGTGGTGTTCGACTCATCCTTACACTCCATGGCCGTAAAGGTCTACACATTCTGACTAGGCTTGCACTGCTAGACACCAGATTCAAAGATTATCAACATGCTGTTATTGGCACAGTCCTCACAACTTTGCATGCAGGAAGTATTTTACTCACTTTCTATCCCAATTTCAATCTGTCACTCAACGATGCCAACCTTCCTACAACCTTGAAGGTTCAAGTACAGATCCAAGGAGCAGAACAAACTGTCACTTCGAAGATAGCAACTCTGCATCACCAGCTTGTCTACCGATTGCAGAACCATGCTCTTGATCTTCCAACAGCACAGTCTTCACATGATGCTTTGATGATCTTATCAGATACTGAGACAACACCTTCCATAGTTCAGATTCCTAGACAACTTCAGAAGCATGAACTCCTAAAACTCGTGCCTCTTGAATGGCTATCCAACTATGAGAAGTTCCACCAGAATTCTCAGCCACTTCAAACTTCTGATGCTATGTTCGAGAAAAGATCAGACGGCTCGGTTAGAATGACTTCCCAGCCACCATCTTCGGAACAAGCACCCAGAGTTTCTTTTTCTTACACATCAATGATCACGACGGGTCCCACTTTGCACAAGAAAATATCCCCGTCCACGGCTTTGCTTCATTTGGATATCCAATTTATCCTAGCAAACTTGATGGTCATTTCTTATGGGATGTTCCTCGAAGCCCGTATGTGTGATCCAGTACGTCCTTGCCTTGATGATTATTCGATGATGAGGACGATGCTCTAAGCGTCGCGAAAGAAAAAGGTTACGAGAACTCTGCTACTTGCAAACCCATTAAACCTTTTCCTCACGATCATCCACGAGTCTATGTCACCTTTACCTATCTACACCAAAGGCCTAAAAATCCTTAGACAAGAGAACCTCTTGCCTTCCTCACCTCAACCACCCTTGATTAAGTCCTGTATGATGTTCTCATCTTCATCCAGTACTTACAACAATCAGTTTCCTTCTCTTGACAAACACACGGATCCAACATCTAAGGTTGTTACAAAACCTTATGTTCATGGAACAGAATGCCAGATCCTATAATGCTGTTCTGGAACAGATTCACACCAAAGTCGATGCAGTTGCTACACAAGTTCAACATACATCCCAGCAAGTTACTTTTGTTGTCTCTCAGCTAGACAAGATGTATGTAGACATGAACAACAGAGCCATTCAGCTTGACAAAGAACTCAGATCTATGATAACACAGAATATCTGGGGTCCCGAGTTTAATAAAAAGATGCTGAAATCCGTAGTCTTAAGGTGGAACTTGCTCGTATAGATGCAGAAAGGCGTTTCCAGCAACCATAGTTAGCTAAGTCAGCTCCTCTACCATTTCAATCATCTACTTTCAAGACATACCAACCTTTCTATACACCATCCTTATACAGGCCTCCTGACTTGAGTCCCATGTTTGGTCTATCTCATACCTCGACCCCGACTCCAACTCAGTCCTCCTCTAGACCAAAACGAAATACACTAAAATCCCAAAGGACTCATGTCCCGACTCCTGTTCCTAGTCCAGTTCCCACTCCAGAACATACTCCATCTCATGTTTCAGATACACAGTCTGATTCATCTTCAGCACGACATCCTCCAGATTCTAAACAGAAGGCACCACTTCACCAGTATTCTTCTCAGCCTCCGAAACATGATAGAAACTCCACCTCCATCTTCTTCTAGTCACTCTAAGCAATCTTTTGCTTCTCGGTCTGATGACTCCTCTTCCACAGCTCAGTCTGTCCCGACTTCCTCAGAGTCTTCCTCAAATTCCTCCTGTTCAGCACTTACAGAGATTGAACCTGCAACCTCTTCTGATTTTGAGTCAGAATTTGCAGACATTTCCAGACTCCTTATTGTCGAGCCTTCCACTAGTTCTCCTTCTCCTGGTCCTCCTTATGTTGATGAACTAGATGATGATGAAGGTTCCACTCATGGCGACCATGCTGCCTCTACAGGATCTTCACACAACTCATCAAAACCAGCAAGTTCTCACTGGTTTACATTTGATGATATTCCACGCACAAAATGGCCAGAACGATTCCAAGAATTTACTGCTTGGGTCAATGTTCAACTGCTTCAACCAAGAGCCACAACTCTTAAAGTACTACAAGAGTTCAGTTCTCGGTTTACTAGCTCTCTTCGAGATTGGTTTGATAGCATGGGTCCTTATCGCCAACTCCAATTTGTTCAGTTTCCGGATGTGTCCACTGCGTTGGGCATAATTTATGATCAATTTATTGAAGAACCTACTTTGACAACAACGAGCTTGCTCGTCGAGAATACATGCGAGATGATTTTCACTACAAGCGTATGTCCTTTATTTTCTACAAGCTCAATGGCTTTAATGATCCTACACTTTGAAGCATGTCTTCATCGCTTCTATCCCTAAGGAATTACAACTTTGAGCTTCAAAGGCTTATCAACGTGAATCAGCTAAATGTTGCAGACATATCGCTCGGCAAGATCTATCAATTAGTCGTTAATGCTCTTGAACGACTATGTGAGCAAAAAGAGTTTTTGAGAGATCTCATTGACAACAAACATCCTTTTCAGACTACTTGCAAGAAGCCTTATCTCAAGATCAAATGCAAGTCCGAAAAAGATTGTCAATGTCCCTCTAAAAAGACAGCTCACTTCCGTAAGTTTCAGTTTAGACGGTCCAAATCTAGTTCATCCAAGAAGAAGCCCTACCGCTTTTTCAAAAAGAAGGATCCGTCCCAGATGTACAAAACTAAAGATTCTCGCTACTTTATTTGCCGAAAGCGAGGTCATTTTGCAAAGAATTGTCCTCACAATCAGGATAAAGCTGTGCGTCTTATTCAACACCTTCAACAATCGTCAATGTTATCTGACTCCGAAGATGTTGAATATGTTTATACAGAACAGAATGAGTATGATGACCAAACTGCCTTTGCCATCAGCAATGATTCAACTCATGTACTTCCAATTGAAGACACAGTTCCTGTCATCAGCTGTGCTCAACCAGTCATGGCATCCTCCAGTGTAAAAGCACCTGTTCCATCAATCCGTATTCAAATCTTTTCTTCTAGGTTTGCTAAACCTAAACCTCTTATCAGATTTATTGACACTGGAGCCCAAAAGAGTATGCTTAATCCTAACATTCTTCCATCTTCTTGTTGGGAAAAACATACTGAGTATTTCAAGGCCGCCAATGGCGATATTTTTCATACCTCTTTGATTACCAGACAACCCATTGGTATTCAATTCTTCCAAAATTGTGTTCTTTGGACAAAAATTGTTGGTTCAACCCTTCTTGATAAAGACCTTCTCATTGGTTTTGATCTTCTTCATCAAATGTCCAAATTACAGATTATGGCCACAAGGATTCGGTTTAAACATATGTTTCTTCCATACACCGACACCCTTAAACTGTATGCTCTTTCAGACACACAATCCCCATATCAAGCTTTCCAAGAAAAGTTTTGCCCTTTTTGTCCTGAAAATCATAGTTAGTTTATTCATCCTTTTCTTTTATGGAAGAATACTCCTTTTAAGCTTTCTTTCAAGAACAAGTTGAGAAAATCCTCTCAATGATATTAAACTCAATAATGTCAAAAGTCTTTTTCAAAATAACATAAAGGAGTGTTTATATAAGGTGGCTAATCCTAATCTAACTTAAAAATAAGAGAAAACCCTAAAATTAAAAACCTGGACCCGCAGGGCCTTGGCCTGCAAAGCCACTTATCTTAAACGGGCCATAACTTGGTCATATGATATCGGATTTTAACCCACAATATATCGTTTCGAAGCTCTCGACGTAAGGAATGCATCTACAAATTTAGAATTACTCTTCTGGCCCTTATTATACTTCAAAAATCATTCTCTCCGATGCTCGCCACCTCGTTAGCCCGAATCAAGTGTACCAAGGCTGGTTCCTCCTCGTTCAAGCCCATCTTGAATATTGGACTCTTGCAAATTGAACTTGAATTGAAGTCATCCAAAGTAGCTTGAATAAATCCTTGCATGGCTTCCTTGATCTTCTTAGCTCGTGCTCTCGTAATTGGCCCTTACGGAACAAGCAACGGATCTTTAATGCTACGAGCACTACGGATCACATCATTCCCCTCTCTCGAAAAGGATTCGTCCTCGAATCGAACCACGCATCAAAGGGAGAAAGATCAGAAACATTAAAGGTAGCAGAGACACGTTATACTCACCGGGAAGATCCACTTTATAAGCATTATCATTAATACGCTCAAGAATGCGAAATGGACCATCTCCTCGAGGGTGCAACTTAGATTTCCTCTGGGGTGGAAACCTCTCCTTACGCATGTGAACCCAAACCCAACCGCCGGGTTCAAAAATCACACATTTCCTACCCTTATTAGCTTGAGTAGCGTCTTTGCGCATTCTTCTTTTCAACGTGAAGCCGCGCTTTCTCATGAATGGACTTTATCAACTCCTTTGTCTTTTGACCATCCAAGCTAGCTCTAGCATCAACAAGAAAGCAAAGAAAAACAACTTTCTCCATGCAAAAAGAACATTTCTTATAGCTAGCATACAACTTTTCTTGGCTCAAAATATCTAGCACACATCGTAAATGCTCAATATGCTCATCTAAAGTCTTATTGTACACTAGAATATCATCAAAATAAACAACAACAAATTGACCTATAAATGCACGCAACACATGATTTATTAATCTCATAAAAGTACTAGGTGCATTAGTAAGACCAAAAGGCATAACTAACCATTCATACAATCCATATTTGGTCTTAAAGGCAGTTTTCCATTCATCACCTTCTCTCATGCGAATTTGGTGATAGCCACTTTTTAAATCAATTTTAGAAAATAAACAAGCTCCATGCAATTCATCCAGCATATCATCTAACCTAGCAATGGGATGGCGATATTTTACCGTAATATTATTGATGGCTCGGCAATCAACACACATTCTCCAATTTCCATCCTTCTTTGGTACTAGTAGCAGTGCACGCACATGGGCTCATGCTCTCTCTTACGTACCCTTGCTCATCAGCTCTATAACTTGCCTTTGAAGCTCTTTGGTCTCCTCGGGATTACTTCTATAGGCTGGCCTATTGGGTATGACAGCTCCTGGTACGAAATCTATTTGATACTCAATGCCTCACAATGGGTGGTAAGCCAATAGGCATTTCCTCCGGAAACACATCTTCAAACTCCTGTAACAAAGAAGTAACAACACTAGAAAGAGAAGGATTAATGTCATCAAAGGTTAGATATGATTCTTTGAACACGAGCAAAACCATGAAATGGCTTGCTTTATATGCTTTCCTAATCTCGCCCACTCCTGCAAAGAAGTTCTTTCTCGCTCTTCCCTCTTTCTCACTCTTTTCTTTTCTCTCACTTGTAGTTTCACTCTCTTTCTTTTTCTTATCATAACTCTCGACCTCACTCTTTTTATTTTGTCTTTCTTTTTCCCTCATCTTTATTTGGTCTTCGTAGACCTCTTTTGGTGTTAAAGGAACAAGCGTCACGGTTCTCCCATTTTTGACAAAGCTATATCTATTCCTAAACCCATCATGTGTCACCTTCCTATCATACTGCCATGGCCTTCCCAATAATAAATGCCCAGCATGCATAGGAACTACGTCACAAAGCACCTCATCACTATACTTTTCAATAGTAAATGTTACCAATACTTGCTTATTAACTTTGACCTCTCCACAATCATTTAACCACTGCAATCTGTAAGGCCTGGGATGCGTTAGCAAGGGTAACCCTAACTTCTCTACAAGGGTAGTACTAGCTACATTGGTGCAACTCCCACCATCTATTATCATACTACACACCTTATTATTCACAATGCATCTAGTATGGAAGATGTTCTCTCTCTGCTGCTCCATGTCATCAACACTCATTTGTGTACTCAAAGCACGCCTAGCAACTAAAGATTCACCTTTCGCAGAGTATTCTACTTCGGATGCTCGATCATCACCATCACTTTTCCAAAATTCATTCTCTACCTCATACTTATCTATAGGCTCATATCCATGCCTATTATTTTCCCCATCATGTCTTGCTTCAATATGTCTAGCCTTGTTTTGCTTTCTACTAGTTTGCACCTTCTGAATACTCTCAATGGCAGCTTCATGTTGCCTCGGCCGGCTTCCCATCTCATCAAACCTCGCATTCATCTTTTCAAATGCTGGTGCATTGCCTTCAAAGTGAAAGTAAAGTCTACCATGAAGGTTGCGCCTCACTTTTATCATCCATATTAGTTATTTGAATCTGCAAAGAGATGTTAGCAAAATAGAAAAACAACAATGAACCTCACAAGCCTCACGTGTTTACACTCGCGATGCCACTCCACTCGTGTTTACACTCAAATAGGCTTTTACCCGAAATTTGTGCTCACACACTCTTGCCTTTTACCGCTCTTATATTTTCTCAATCAAGTTCTTTAGGAACTAATAACTCAATCAAGGAAAGGTACCAAAGTATAATCCCTCTAACAATCACAGTTCAAGAAACAAGAAAAAGGAAAAAGGAAACAAACGAACAAGAATATAAGAAACAAGAATAATAAAACCAAGAACACAAAGGAGATCACCCAATATGGTTATTATTAATGTGATTTTTCTTTTTTCAATCAATTTTTTTTTGCTCTTTTTTTTTTTTTTTTTTGTAATCCCTTAATAATTGAAATTTGAATGAATTTAGGGAAAAAGGTAAAATTTATGGATTTAAGGAAAGAAACCACAAGGATGCAAAATTGATATAAGAAAACCCTAAAAATACTGTTCATGCGATATTGTTCACACGGCCTTGTTCATGCGGCCTTTCGTTTTTTTTTTTTTTTTTTTTTTTGAGAACAAGAATGAAAAATCCCAAACAAAAAAAAATAAATAAAGATAGATGAATCTGACCTTGGTGCCTAAGCTACGATACCAAAGCGATGAGAACCCTTCTAGATCAAGCTAGAAAAACCCACAACTAGATTGACAAGAACCCAAGAAAGCCAATATGATCAGAATTCGGATAAAAGATCCAAACCCCTGAGAAGCTAAGTCTCAAGAACCCGGATTGCTAGATAAGACGCCACAAAGGTTAGCAAATCCTTTGATAAGTCAAAAGTTCTTTTAAGAACAAGTTGAGAAAATCCTCTCAATGATATTAAACTCAATAATGTCAAAAGTCTTTTTCAAAATAACATAAAGGAGTGTTTATATAAGGTGGCTAATCCTAATCTAACTTAAAAATAAGAGAAAACCCTAAAATTAAAAACCTGGACCCCGCGTGGCCTTGGCCTGCAAAGCCACTTATCTTAAACGGGCCATAACTTGGTCATATGATATCTGATTTTAACCCACAATATATCGTTTCGAAGCTCTCGACGTAAGGAATGCATCTACAAATTTAGAATTACTCTTCTGGCCCTTATTATACTTCAAAAATCATTCTCTCCGATGCTCGCCACCTCGTTAGCCCGAATCAAGTGTACCAAGGCTGGTTCCTCCTCGTTCAAGCCCATCTTGAATATTGGACTCTTGCAAATTGAACTTGAATTGAAGTCATCCAAAGTAGCTTGAATAAATCCTTGCATGGCTTCCTTGATCTTCTTAGCTCGTGCTCTCGTAATTGGCCCTTCTGGAACAAGCAACGGATCTTTAATGCTCTGAGCACTCTGGATCACATCAGGAATTCTCGTAATAAAGTCTACAGATACAGAATACTGAATATTCTTGCTAGTTCCCTTTATGATGTTTATTATCCATATAAGAATACATCTAAAATATGGGCATTACTTAAGAAAAAATATGTGGTTGAAGATCTTTGGAACTCAACAATACTATAGTGGTGATTTTCTGCACTTTAAAATGGTAAATGGTAAATCTATCTCTGACCAAATTCATGAATACTATCTGCTAGTTAATAATCGCAAAAAGTAGGAAGTATTTCTCCCGGAATGATCTGTAACTGGTTGTTTGATTGAGAAACTTCCATAATCATGGAAAAATTATATTAAAACTTATTAGGATGAAGGAGAATAATAGAATTAGAGATATATGGCCATAATTACCCTAATCCAAAATTGGAAACAAATCCTAATAATCAAGAATAAAATCTGAATCTGAATCTAAAACAAATGAGGAAAGAATCATAATTAAATCAGAATCCAAATCTAAATAAAAAGGAAAGAATCCTAATTAAATCAGAATCCTAGTCTAAACAAAAAGGAAAGAATCTTACATAACTTAAATGAATAAATAAAATGGAAATAGCAAATTTGCTGCCTCTTTTAAAAAGAGGAAAGTATCTAGAAATGATAATCCAGAAATGATAATAGCATATCTTTGATTTGCTGCCTCTTTTAAAAATAGGAAAGTATCCAGAAAAGATGGTAGCATATCTTCCCACCAGAAAATTCAAGAGCCTGAATCAAGCATTTATTTGTCTGAATATCTTGTGAGGTTCCTTCAATGAGCTTCCACGCATTTGATTTATCCCAAGTTGCTTGAATCAGACCATTAAGCGCTTCTTTGAATTTCTTCGCACGAACTCTTATAACGGGTCCGAGAGGAACTTGAACAGGATCTAAATATACTTTATTCCAAAGATAACAATGACTTTGACTTAGTGGGATGAATAATCATGAACTAGCATTCATGCTTCTCCATGAACAAATGTTTTCCTTCACTTTGCCTATCTGTTGAAAACCCTTGATGTGATCCAGAGTGCTCAGAGCATTAAAGATCCGTTACTTATTCCAGAAGGGCCAATTACGAGAGTACGAGCTAAGAGGATTAAGGAAGCAATGCAAGGGTTTGCTCAAGCTACTTTGGATTCAAGATGGGCTTGAAAGAGGAAGAACCAGCCTTGGTATACTTTATTCGGGCTAACGAGGTGGCGAGCATCGGAGAGGATGAGTTTTAAGTCAAATAAGGGCCAGAAGAGCAATTCTAAAGTTGTAGATGCATTCCTTATGTCGAGAGCTTCGAAACGATATATTGTGTGTCCAAATCCAACATAACATGACCAAGTTATGGCCCATTTAAAATCAATGGCTTTGCAGGCTAGGGCCCTGCGGGTCTAAGTTTTTAAGTTTATGGTTAACACTCTGTTATGTTATTTTGAACAGACTTTTGACATTATTGAGTTTAATATCATTGAGAGGATTTTCTCAACTTGTTCTTGAAAGAGCTTTCGACTTATCAAAGGATTTGCTAACCGTTCCCGTTCCTGCCCGAGGTGGTATAATTTGTGATAAGTTTCTTGTCTTCTAAATACAAAAGAGAAAACATCTTTCAAAACCATGGCTTCATCTTCACTCAACCTACAAATCTATCTCCTATTTCTATGTCTTCTACTTTGTCTTTACCCAAATCTTGCACTAAACACATGGCTTCTAAAATAGAAAACCTTGTTGAATATAGCTATATCCCTGAGTCCGCACTTGATTTACGAGTCTTCCATGCCTTTACTTAGTCCTTACCATCTGTACAAAAGAGAAAATTCCTTAACCCGAGGAATTAGAACTCTCATCCATACTAATCGACCTGCTCCAAAAGAGTATGTCCAGTCTTCTAGACTAGACCAGTGCAAGCTATCAGCCTCCCAAGCAGAGCAGTATGTTACTCTTGAGATTCCACCTGAATTAATTGTTCAGTGGAAACGAAAAGGGTATACTCACCTCCATCTTGTTGGTGTTCGACTCATCTTTACACTCCATGGCCGTAAAGGTCTACCGATTCTGACCAGGACTTGCCTTTGCTAGATACTCGTTTCAAAGAGTATCAACATGCTGTTATTGGTACACTCCTCACAACTCTGCACGCAGGAAGTGTTCTACTCACTTTCTATCCCAATTTCAATCTGTCACTCAACGATGCCAACCTTCCTACAACCTTGAAGGTTCAAGTACAGATCCAGGGAGCAGAACAGACTGTTACTTCGAAGATAGCAACTCTACATCACCAGCTTGTCTACCGATTGCAGAACCATGCTCTTGATCTTCCAACAGCACAGTTTTCACATGATGCTTTGATGATCTTAGCAGATACTGAGACAACACCTTCCATAGTTCAGATTCCTAGACAACTTCAGAAGCATGAACTCCTAAAACTCATGCCTCTTGAATGGCTATCCAACTATGAGAAGTTCCACCAGAATTCTCAGCCACTTCAAACTTCGGATGCTATGTTCGAGAAAAGATCAGACGGCTCGGTTAGAATGACTTTCCAGCCACCATCTTCAGAACAGGCACCCAGAGTTTCTTTCTCTTACACATCAATGATCACACCAGTCCCAACTGCACAAGAAAAGTGATGAGAACCCTTCTAGATCAAGCTAGAAAAAACCCACAACTAGATTGACAAAAAAACCCAAGAAAGCCAATATGATCAAAATTCAGATAAAAGATCCAAACCCTTGAGAAGCTAAGTCTCAAGAACCCAGATTGCTAGATAAGACGCCACAAAGGTTAGCAAATCCTTTGATAAGTCGAAAGTTCTTTCAAGAACAAGTTGAGAAAATCCTCTCAATGATATTAAACTCAATAATGTCAAAAGTCTCCTCAAAATAACATAAAGGAGTGTTTATATAAGGTGGCTAATCCTAATCTAACTTAAAAATAAGAGAAAACCCTAAAATTAAAAACCTGGACCCGCAGGACCCGCAGGGCCTGGGCCTGCAAAGCCTCTTATTTTAAACGGGCCATAACTTGGTCATATGATGTCGGAATTTAACCCACAATATACCGTTTCGAAGCTCTCGACGTAAGGAATGCATCTACAGATTTAGAATTACTCTTCTGGCCCTTATTATATTTCAAAAACCATCCTCTCCGATGCTCGCCACCTCGTTAGCCCGAATCAAGTGTACCAAGGTGGTTCCTCCTCGTTCAAGCCCATCTTGAATATTGGACTCTTGCAAATTGAACTTGAATTGAAGTCATCTAAAGTAGCTTGAATAAATCCTTGCATGGCTTCCTTGATCTTCTTAGCGCGTGCTCTCGTAATTGGCCCTTCTGGAACAAGCAACGGATCTTTAATGCTCTGAGCACTCTGGATCACATCAAAAAGATTCCCATCCACAGCTTTGCTTCAATAGGATATCCAATATATCCTAGCAAACTCGACGGTCATTTCTTATGGGATGTTCCTCAAGCCCAAATGTGTGATCCAGGCTGTCCTTACCTCGATGATTATTCTGATGATGAGGACGATGCTCTTAAGCGTCGAAAAAAGAAAAAGGTTACCAGAACTCCTGCTACTTGCAAACCCATTAAACCTTTTCCTCCTGATCATCCTGAGTCTATGTCACCTTTACCTATCTACACCAAAGGCCTAAAAATCCTCAGACAAGAGAACCTCTTGCCTTCCTCACCTCAACCACCCTTGATTAAGTCCTGTATGATGTTCTCATCTTCATCCAGTACTTACAACAGTCAGTTTCCTTCCCTTGACAAACACACAGATCCAACATCTAAGGTTGTTACAAAACCTTATGTTCATGGTCCTGTTACTCCTACTGGTCAACCTGAAGAACCTAAGCCATTCGAGTCTGTTCTTAACTGGCAAACTCAGAATGCCAGAGCCTAGAATGCTATTCTGGAACAGATTCACACCAAAGTAGATGCGGTTGCTACACAAGTTCAGCATACATCCCAGCAAGTTACTTCTGTTGTCTCTCAGCTAGACAAGATGTATGTAGACATGAACAACAGAGCCATTCAGCTTGACAAAGAACTCAGATCTATGATAACATAGAATATACGGGGTCCCGAGTTTAATAAAAAAAGAAGGCGAAATCCGCAGTCTTAAAGCGGAACTTGCTCGTATAGATGCAGAAAGGCATTTCCAGCAACCACAGTTGGCTAAGTCAGCTCCTCTACCTTTTCAACCATCTACTTTCAAGACATACCAACCTTTCTATACACCATCCTTATACCGGCCTCCTGACATGAGTCCCATGTTTGGTCTATCTCATACCTCTGACCCAACTCCAACTCAGTCCTCCTCTAGACCAAAAAGACATACACCAAAATCCCAAAGGACTCCTGTCCCGACTCCTGTTCCTAGTCCAGTTCCCACTCCAGAACATACTCCATCTCATGTTTCAGATACACAATCTGATTCATCTTCAGCACCACATCCTCCAGATTCTAAACAGAAGGCACCACTTCACCAGTATTCTTCTCAGCCTCCGCTTATGATGGAAACTCCATCTCCATCTTCTTCCAGTCACTCTGAGCAATCTTTTGCTTCTCAGTCTGATGACTTCTCTTCTACAGCTCAGTCTGTCCCGACTTCCTCAGAGTCTTCCTCAGCAATTACAGAGACTGAACCTGCAACCTCTTCTGATTCTGAGTCAAAATTTGCAGACATTTTCAAACTCCTTATGGTCGAGCCTTCCACTAGTTCACCTTCTGCTGGTCCTCCTTATGTTGATGAACCAGATGATGATGAAGGTTCCACTCTTGGCGACCATCCTACCACTACAGGAGCTTCACACAACTCATCAAAACCAGCGAGTTCTCACTGGTTTACATTTGATGATATTCCACGCACAAAATGGCCAGAACGATTCCAAGAATTTACTGCTTGGGTCAATATTCAACTGCTTCAACCAGGGGCCACAACTCTTAAAGTACTACAAGAGTTCAGTTCTCGGTTTATTGGCTCTCTCCGAGATTAGTTTGATAGAGTGGGTCCTTATCGCCAACTCTAATTTGTTCAGTTTCCAGATGTGTCCACTGCGTTGGGCATAATTTATGATCAATTTATTGGAGAACCTACTGCAGCAACAGAGCTTGCTCGCCGAGAATACATGCAGATGAAATGCTGTTCCTTACAGCAGAAAGATCTTGATTTTCACTACAAGCGTATGTCCACTCTCTTCTATAAGCTCAATGGCTTTAATGATCCTACACTGAAGCATGTTTTCATCGCTTCTATCCCTAAGGAATTACAACCTGAGCTTCAAAGGCTTATCACTGTCAATCAGCTAAACGTTGCAGACATATCGCTCGGCAAGATCTATCAATTAGTCGTTAATGCTCTTGAACGACTATGTGAGCAAAAAGAATTTTTGAGAGATCTCATTGACAACAAACAACCTTTTCAGACTGCTTGCAAGAAGCCTTATCTCAAGATCAAATGCAAGTCCGAAAAAGATTGTCACTGTCCCTCTAAAAAGACAGCTCACTTCCGCAAGTTCCAGTACAGACGGTCCGGATCTAGTTCATCCAAGAAGAAGCCCTACCGCTTTTTCAGAAAGAAGGATCCGTCCCAGATGCACAAAACTAAAGATTCTCGCTGCTTCATTTTGCAGAAAGCGAGGTCATTTTGCAAAGAATTGTCCTCACAATCAGGATAAAGCCGTGCGTCTTCTTCAACACCTTCAACAATCGTCAATGTTATCTGACTCCGAAGATGTTGAATCTGTTTATACAGAACAGAATGAGTATGATGACCAAACTGTCTTTGCCATCAGCAATGATTCAACTCATGCACTTCCAATTGAAGACACAGTTCCTGTCATCAGCTGTGCTCAACCAGTCATGGCATCCTCCAGTGTAAAAGCACCGGTTCCATCAATCCGCATTCAAATCCTTTCTTCTAGGTTTGCTAAACCTAAACCTCTTATCGGATTTATTGACACTGGAGCCCAAAAGAGTATGCTTAATCCTAACATTCCTCCATCTTCTTGTTGGGAAAAACATACTGAGTATTTTAAGGCCGCCAATGGCGATATTTTTCATACCTCTTTGATTACCGAAAAACCCATTGGTATTCAATTCTTTCAAAATTGTGTTCTTTGGACAAAAGTTGTTGGTTCAACACTTCCTGATAAAGACCTTCTCATAGGTTTTGATCTTCTTCATCAAATGTCCGAATTACAGATTATGGCCACAGGGATTCGGTTTAAACATATGTTTCTTCCATACACAGACACCCTTAAACTGTATGCTCTTTCAGACACACAACCTCCAGATCAAACTTTCCTAGAAAAGTTTATGTCTTTTTTTCCTGAAAATTATAGTCAGTTTACTCATCCTTTCCCTCTATGGAAGAATATTCAATTCTTTATTAAGCTTCCACTTTAGCTTAATAAAGATGTCAATCCTCCCAAGGTTACTCATCCAGGGATGACTCCCTCTGACCTCAAGTTAGCTCAAGATAAATATGCTCAACTTCTGTCTTAAGGTCTCATTGAGTCCACATCCTCTAATTGGGCTTGTCAAGCCTTTTCTGTTGAGAAGCAGTCAGAAATAGTTCGTGGGAAAAAACGACTTGTCATAGACTATCAGCCTCTTAATTGTTTTCTATCAGACGACAAGTTCCCACTTCTTCAGATCCAATCCTTGTTTGTGCACATTCGAGATGCTAAGATCTTTTCCAGGTTTGATCTCAAGGCCGGATTTTGGCAACTTGGCATCCATTCAGCAAAACGATACAAGACAGCTTTCTGCATTCCCAATGCATCTTCCCAATGGACTGTTATGCCCTTTGAATTAAAAGTCGCGTCTTTGCTTTTTCAAAAAGTGATGACACGGATCTTTGAGCCTATCCTCCACCATGCTCTTATCTACATTGATGAAATCCTTTTGTTTTCTTCTGATCACAAGATTCACATGGACTTACTTTCCACGTTTCACAAGATAGTGGATCAGTATGGCATTTTGGTGTCGGCAACAAAGAGCATCCTAGGCCAACAGTCAGTTGAATTTCTTAGAATGGTCCTACAAGACGGAAAGTATTCTCTAGGGCCACATATCGCTCAAGAACTATTTTTTGGCATCTATCTCGAAGACTTTCTGCCACATGTCACTATCCACACCAGTCAATTTTCTTTGATGCTAATGACAGCTGCCTTACTTCGAAAGTCCATCCAAATGGCAACTATGCAATGGCTTCAACAATTAGCCCAAGGGTTCTTCTCCACCACTAATAATGGACACTTCAATCACCATTATTGGAGTACCCTATCCATTCATAGAAGACATGGGAATTTTTGTGAATATAAAACCCGTAGGCCTCATGACATTATCCGCACCATTCCTTTAGTAGTTTTCTTCTTATTCTCAATCCAAGAATGGCGACGCAGTTATCTTTTAATCTCCATGACTTTATCCAGGCACTTCCTATGGAAATCCAAAGTCAGATTTTTGACAAGGTTACAAACCATCTGAGTTATCCTGAGAGCTCTCCTCCAACAAAGTGGAGAATCTAGGCATTTCTGTATGACATTAAAAATACTCCTCCTGTCGAAACAGATGGTCAGATATTAACCTATAGTCTGATTGATCCTTTTCCTGACTTCGACCAAATGCACGAGTTTGTTTTTCGTCCTACAACATCCTTTTTCCATGTTATTGATGAAGATACAAACTGGGGTCATGATTTAATTTGCAATGCCATGCCTCAAGCATACTATGCTTTTTGGCTTTTGTTCAACATGTATCCTACGGCAGTTCTGTTTGATCCTCAACTCATCCACCGAAGTCGTCGATACAATCATGGACGATGGTTTGATCGCTTGTTCTCCCCCATCTTTGCGGATCATCTCACTCTGCAGCTTCTTGATGGCCACCATCTTTCTCAGCCTACCATTGTCATCATACAATTACGAGACATTTGGGGCCGTGACAAACCCCCGCTAATTCGTGTCGTTGATCACATCCATACCCGTGATCATTCTCATTCTATGTGGGAAGGCTGTCTCCATGCTCGTACAGCTCTTGCAGAAGTTTACAACACTGCGGCAATGTACAATACTCATAGTCCCTTATCTCCCTGCACCCAGACAACTCCTGATTTGTTTTACAAAGAAGCAATCCGAAATAGCATTATCTGGAGCGATGATGACTCTGAGCTTGATATGAGAGAACAGTATCATACTTGGATTACCCACCAAGGACGCCAACTGTCTCCATAAACGTTGCTTCTCACCACTTTCGGAAAGAACACCTGTCATGTGTCTTTTGTTGTCTTGTGCTTTATTTTCAACTTTTGCTTTTTACAAAGTTGTTTGTCTTTTAGGGAGTTTGCTTTTCATAAAGTCACTTTATGACTTTTATTTGTTTGTAATAATGTAGCTTTGCTTTTCCAAAAGCTACTTTTATCTTTTGTTTGTTAGCAATCATGTGGTTAGGGGTCCTGTCCTACCACACACGTGTTAGATTGCTTTGTTAAAGTTACTTTTAGTTTTTGTTTGTTTGTAATCAAATGGCTAGGGAACCTGTCCCACCACTAAAGTTTGTTGGCTTGTTTCACGGAGCCTTTCCTATTTTAAGGAAACTCCTCTCCTTTTGTAAGATATACTGGAGATATACTAAAATCATATCAAAAAAATATACTTGAAATACTTATGGTTTTCTTCTAAACTTTCTCTTGTTTTCGCTAAGTATTCCAGAAGTTAGACTCTTCTCTGAGTTTGTTCATCTCTATCCTTGTTGAGTACGTCATATACACAAAACCTTGTGTAGGTTTCGTATAGTTAGTTGGTTACCAACCCCAAAGCCCTTGCATCAGTTGAGAAACGACGACTGTGAGTACGTTGTTCATGCTTAAGGAAAAGCCAACGGACAGGCGAAAAGATAGCGTGGTATGCGAGAAAGCAGTCAGACCCCTTCGCTGGTATATGGTCGTTTTGTTGGTCTTAGGTAACCCGATAGATGATATTGTTCATCGGGACGAATTGGTTCGTCTTTTGTACTCAACGTGAATGGATAACCCTTTTGTGGTATCAGAGCCCTTTTGTGGTATCAAATTATATCATCAATTTCCATTGAAACTATCAACCGTAGACAACAATAAGCTCTGTTAATCTCTATCTTTCCTTAATGAGTCATTAGTCAAAACAAGTTCTTCACATAATCTCTAACCATTAAATAATTTAAAACAAGCTCTTAAAATTTAAGATAATGGAGGCATCAAGCAGAGAAAGATATTAGGTTGATATAGGCAATAAACACACAAGCTCGGTTTATTTAACCTAGGTTATGCTCTCCAATTGAAATAGCCAATTCCAATTTGCTACTAATGATTAAAATATCAAGACAATTATGGATCAATTATTTTAATCTAGCAATAGAATTTATTCAACTCCTATCTAATTCGTTATTCAAATAAGATGAGTAAAATCATAAACATTAATTATAGAAAAACATAAACAATTCTAATTAAATTAATTGAATAATAGAAATTAAATATTAACTATATATCATGCTTAGGGTTTTGAATTCATCCTCAACCAAATAGAGAATTTAGCCTAACATAATTGAATTGGGAATAAAAGAGTTGATAAAACCAGTCATGGGGATTAATCTAAGCGGCTGGTTCTGCTCGAATTTAATTCCTCTCAGCTTCTCTTCTTTTCCTTCTTACGGCCGTCTCTAGTTCTTGGGTTTTTGTGCATTTCTAGGTTGTGTGCGGCTTCTTTCACAAAGGCCAAATTCATAAGGCATGAATGATGCCCGTAAGCCATGCATGCATATTGGCCGAATCTAATTTGGATTCTAGTTCCAATTTCAAACAATTACTTTGCTTTCCTTAATATCCATGCACGTGCAATTGCCAAATTCAACTTTATTTTCTAATGCATGTCCATAAGGAAATTGTCTTCAAGTGCAAGATTAATTCAGCAATTAGCTGATTCTACACTGCCCTCTATTATGATTTCCTTATGTGCAAGGAAATAATAATAGTTCTTCAATTCTTTCTCTATTCTGATTCTTTCAAGCATATTTCATTCTGAATGTTTCGATTTAATTCCTTTTTAATCCTAGAATATACCTAAAATAACAAAATAACTAAATTAAAAATTAACTAAAATAATTAGATTGTTTAAAAAGAGCACAAGAAAAAGATGGAGAAATTAATAATAAAATATAGAGAAAATATGCACTTATCAAATTCCCTCATACTTAGGGGTGGGCAAATCCGGGTTCGGGTTGGGTTAAATCGGGTTCGGGTTATTCGGGTTGAAACAAATGCAATCCGAATTAAACCAAAATATATATCCGATCCGATCTAAATATGTACGGATCGGATGGGTGATTTTGTGCTTGTTTTCATCAAAATTTTGGATCGGATCGGGTTAAATTGGGTTCGGGTTGTTCGGGTTGAAGCAAAACCAATTCGATCGGGTTATATGCATCATCCGAACCCGATTTTTTCAGGTCAGATTGGGTCGGGATAAATGCCCACTCCTACTCATACTTAACCTTTTTTTTTATGAGATTATGGTCAAAGATCAAACAAGCACAGGGAATGAGGCATATTAGACCAACAAATGCGTGATTCAAGAAAAATAAGCTATTATCCTTTCCTGTTTTTAAAAGAAGCAGCAAATCAAAGATATGTTATTATCCTTTCTGGATACTTTCCTATTTTTAAAAGAGGCAACAAATCCTCTATTTATTTAGTCGTTTAAGCTATGAATGATTCTTTCCTTTTTTATTAGATTAGGATTCTGATTTAATTAGGATTCTTTCATTATTTGTTTAGATTGGGATTCTGATTTGATTTTGGATTAGGATTTGTTTCCAATTTTGGACTAAGGCAATTATGGATGGAAATTATTCTATCAAACCCTATATATATTGTACCCGAAATCAATAAAAAGATGGAGATCAGTTTTCATGCAATTGTGAGAGTGTAATTCTCTTGGATTCTTAAATGAACATTTTGAACTTATCATATTTTTCGTGGCGTTCAATTCTTGACTTATCAATCAGATCATCCATAGCTAATTGTGGCGTCTTTGCATACCAAGGTTCGTACTTTCATTAAGCAATGGGTCGCGGTCATATACCAAGGTTCGTGCTTTTTATTAAGCAATAGGTTGTGGTTCTATACAATTTCTAATTAGAAATGATTTTGTAGACTATTTTGATTAGGGTCACATTAATTCTTGGCATGGTTCGTATCAAAAAAGAAAAATTATACTATTCTACTTTCGTGGGAAGCCTTTAAATCCCTAGGTGACCTTAGTGGACGAGTTATATTTTTGCGAGGGCTTCAGCGATGATACCCACAAACATCATTTTTTTCTTCTTTCCTTTTTTTTTTTTTAAATGAAATAACATAAAAAGAACAAAAGCTCTTGAAACAAGCATTAAAGATTGCATAAGTTATATAGCTCAAAGAAAATTTCAAATATTGTCAAAGTCTAACTTTAATTCTATAGTCAATCCCATTTCTCTTTTAATTCTTGTAGTGTGTGTGTAAATCAATTCAATCAAAATCCATTCCCAAAATCTTCAATATCAATAGCCTTTGCCTTGATCAAAGAAAAGAGTAGGTCAAACTAACCTTATCATCTTATTCTCCATTTTATGTAGGCATTTATGTGTATTTTTTATAGTCAGGAGCTTTCACTCTACCCATTAAGGCTCTTCTCATGGTAGAATATTCTCTACATACTAGTGGCATATAGGCATAAATTACTCAAGGATAGCTTCACTCTTAAGGGTTATAGGTTGCTGTTTCTGACTATGGTGCCTGTGTATACAGCACTGTATTGTAGAGATAAGAATCGGGACAAACAATCATTTACTCAATCTCAAATTTCAAGTCAAAAGAATTGATATTAATGCTCATGATGTTCAAGAAATCAAGAAATTAACACAAGAATCAAGTGTAAACTAAGAAAATATTCAACCCTTTCTAAGAACCATATTCATTGTCAATCAAGTTCTTATCATAGGCATTTTACATTTAAAAATTTTTTTCTGTTAATATTTTTTAATTTTTTTTAGGATTTCATTATAAACTTTTACATAGTAAACAAAACACATGTAAGAAAAACTAAGTTCGAAATCCTCCCGCCTACACTTAATTCTTACATTGTCCTCAATGTAAGCCTAAGCTAATAAAAGAAATAAGATGAGACACAAAAATAGAAACAAACTAAATTAAACATACAATGGATAAAGTAAATGAGAATGAGAGATAGAAAGATTAAATATGTTATGGCGTGTGATGTGATCCAGAGTGCTCAGAGCATTAAAGATCCGTTGCTTGTTCTAGAAGGGCCAATTACGAGAGCACGAGCTAAGAAGATCAAGGAAGCCATGCAAGGATTTATTCAAGCTACTTTGGATGACTTCAATTCAAGTTCAATTTGCAAGAGTCCAATATTCAAGATGGGCTTGAACGAGGAGGAACTAGCCTTGGTACACTTGATTCGGGCTAACGAGGTGGCGAGCATCGGAGAGAATGATTTTTGAAGTACAATAAGGGCCAGAAGAGTAATTCTAAATTTGTAGATGCATTCCTTACGTCGAGAGCTTCGAAACGGTATATTGTGGGTTAAAATCCGACATCATATGACCAAGTTATGGCCCGTTTAAAATAAGTGGCTTTGCAGGCCAAGGCCCTGCGGGTCCAAGTTTTTTAATTTTAGGGTTTTCTCTTATTTTTAAGTTAGATTAGGGTTAGCCACCTTATATAAACACTCCTTTATGTTATTTTGAAGAAACTTTTGACATTATTGAGTTTAATATCATTGAGAGGATTTTCTCAACTTGTTCTTGAAAGAACTTTCGACTTATCAAAGGATTTGCTAACCTTTGTGGCGTCTTATCTAGCAATCTGGGTTCTTGAGACTTAGCTTCTCAAGGGTTTTGATCTTTTATCTGAATTTTGATCATATTGGCTTTCTTGGGTTTTTGTCAATCTAGTTGTGGGTTTTTCTAGCTTGATCTAGAAGGGTTCTCATCAGTTGGTATCAGAGCTTAGGCACCAAGGTCAGATTCATCTATCTTTATTTTTTTTTTTCTCATTCTTATTTGAGATTTTTCATTCTTGTTAAAAAAAAAAAACCGTGAACAGTGTGCATGAACAGTGCCGCATGAATAGTATTTTTACGGTTTTCTTATATCAATTTTGCATCCTTGTGGTTTCTTTCCTTAAATCCATAAATTTTACCTTTTCCCCTAAATTCATTCAAATTTCAATTATTTAGGGATTACAAAAAAAAAAAAAAGAGCAAAAAAAAAAAAATTTGATTGAAAAAAAAAAAAGAAAAAAATCGCATTAATAATAATCATATTGGGTGATCTCCTTTGTGTTCTTGGTTTTGTTATTCTTGTTTCCTATATTCTTGTTCGTTTGTTTCCTTTTTCCTTTTTCTTGTTTCTTGAACTGTGATTGTTAGAAGGATTATACTTTGGTACTTTCCCTTGATTGAGTTATTAGTTCCTAAAGAACTTGACTGAGAAAATATAAGAGTGGTAAAAGGCAAGAGTGTGTGAGCACAGCTTCGGGTAAAAGCCTATTTGAGTGTAAACACGAGTGGAGTGACATCGCGAGTGTAAACACGTGAGGCTTGTGAGGTTCATTGTTGTTTTTCTATTTTGCTAACATCTCTTTGCAGATTCAAATAACTAACATGGATGATAAAAGTGAGGCGCAACCTTCTACGGTAGACTTTACTTTCACTTTGAAGGCAATGCACCAGGCATTTGAGAAGATGAATGCGAGGTTTGATGAGATGGGAAGCCAGTTGAGGCAACATGGAGCTGCCATTGAGGGTATTAAGAAGGAGCAAACTAGTAGAGAGCATAACAGGGCTGGACATGATGAAGCAAGACATAATGGGAAAAATAATAGGCATAGATATGAGCCTATAGATGAGTATGAGGCAGATAATGAAATTTGGGAAGATGATGGTGATGATCGAGCATCCGAAATAGAAAGGGATAGAGTAAGATTTAGAAGAGGTAGACAAGAGAGGGGTATAGGAGAGATGAGGAGGATAGAGAATTAGGCAAAATCAAAGTGACTATTCCTTCGTTTCAAGGAAGGAGTAATCCAGAGGCTTACTTGGAGTGGGAAAAGAAGGTTGAGTTGATCTTTGATTGTCACAATTATTCAGAGGAGAAAAGGTAAAGCTAGCGAGTTATTGAATTCACTTGACTATGCTATTATTTGGTGGGATCAATTGGTGAATAATAGGAGGAGGAATCGAGAAAGGCCTATAGCTACATGGGGAGAGTTGAGGACGCTTATGAGGAAGCGGTTTATTCCTAATCATTACTATAGGGATCTTTATCTTAAGCTACAAAGCCTTACCCAAGGATCGATGAGTGTAGAGGATTACCATAAAGAGATGGAGATCGCTATGATTAGGGCTAATGTAGAGGAAGATAAGGAAGCTACAATGGCACGATTTTTGACCGGATTGAATAAAGATATTGCCAATGTAGTGGAGCTACAGCATTATGTGGAGTTGGAGGATATGGTCCACATGGCTATGAAGGTGGAGAGGCAATTAAAGAGGAAGGGTACAGTAAGGTATACTTCGGCTTCTTCAAATCCATGGAAACCGAAGTGGAGTAATAATGAGAGACGACATGAAGGTATCAAGACTGAACCACCTAAGGCAAAAGAAGATTTCAGTATCAAAAATAAATCTAAGGCTGAATCTCAACCACAGAAGAATTGGGACATCAAGTGCTTCAAGTGTTTGGGTTCTAGACACATTGCTTCTCAATGCCCAAACAAGAGAGTTATGGTGATGCAAGATAGTGGAGAATTAGTGAGTGAGAGTGAGAGTGATGGTGGGGAGATGCCAGCATTGATTGATGCTAGTGATGCTGATGAAGTAGAATACCCTGCGAAAGGTGAATCCCTAGTTGCTAGGCGTGCTTTGAGTACACAAATGAGTGTTGATGACATGGAGCAGCAGAGAGAGAACATCTTCCATACTAGATGCATTGTGAATAATAAGGTGTGTAGTATGATAATAGATGGTGGGAGTTGCACCAATGTAGCTAGTACTACCCTTGTAGAGAAGTTAGGGTTACCCTTGCTAACGCATCCCAGGCCTTACAGATTGCAGTGGTTAAATGATTGTGGAGAGGTCAAAGTTAATAAGCAAGTATTGGTAACATTTACTATTGGAAAGTATAGTGATGAGGTGCTTTGTGACGTAGTTCCTATGCATCTTTGGGCATTTATTATTGGGAAGGCCATGGCAGTATGATACGAAGGTGACACATGATGGGTTTAGGAATAGATATAGCTTTGTCAAAAATGGGAGAACCGTGACGCTTGTTCTTTTAACACCAAAAGAGGTCTACGAGGACCAAATAAAGATGAGGGAAAAAGAAAGACAAAATAAAAAGAGTGAGGTCGAGAGTTATGAGAAGAAACAGAAAGAGAGTGAGGCTAAAAGTGAGAGAAAAGAAAAGAGTGAGAAAGAGGGAAGAGTGAGAAAGAACATCTTTGCAGGAGTGGGTGAGATTAGGAAAGCATATAAAGCAAGCCATTTCATGGTTTTGCTCGTGTTCAAAGAATCATATCTGACCTTTGATGACATTAATCCTTCTCTTTCTAGTGTTGTTACTTCTTTGTTACAGGAGTTTGAAGATGTGTTTCCGGAGGAAATGCCTATTGGCTTACCACCCATTAGAGGCATTGAGCATAAAATAGATTTCGTACCAGGAGCTGTCATACCCAATAGGCCAGCCTATAGAAGTAATCCCGAGGAGACCAAAGAGCTTCAAAGGCAAGTTATAGAGCTGACGATCAAGGGGTACGTGAGAGAGAGCATGAGCCCATGTGCAGTACCAGTACTACTAGTACCAAAGAAGGATGGGAATTGGAGAATGTGTGTTGATTGCCGAGCCATCAATAATATTACGGTAAAATATCGCCATCCCATTCCTAGGTTAGATGATATGCTGGATGAATTGCATGGAGCTTGTTTATTTTCTAAAATTAATTTAAAAAGTGGCTATCACCAAATTCGCATGAGAGAAGGTGATGAATGGAAAACTGCCTTTAAGACCAAATATGGATTGTATGAATGGTTAGTTATGGCTTTTGGTCTTACTAATGCACCTAGTATTTTTATGAGATTAATGAATCATTTGTTGCGTGCATTTATAGGTCAGTTTGTTGTTGTTTATTTTGATGATATTCTAGTGTACAGCAAGACTTTAGAAGAGCATATTGCACATTTGCGATGTGTGTTCGATGTTTTGAGAAAAGATAAGTTGTATGCTAATTTTAAGAAATGTTCTTTTTGCATAGAGAAAGTTGTTTTTCTTGGTTTTGTTGTTGGTGCAAATGGTATAGCGATGGATCAACAAAAGGTTAAGGCTATTAGTGAGTGGCCAACGCCTAAGAGCATCAGTGAGGTAAGGAGCTTTCATGGTTTAGCTAGTTTTTATCGGCGATTTGTTAAGGATTTTAGCACTATTGCTGCACCTCTTACTAATCTTGTTAAAAAGAATGTTGCATTTACTTGGAGTGTTGAACAAGATAGAGCATTCATTGATCTTAAAGAAAGGTTATGTTCTGCACCTATTCTAGCATTACCTAATTTTAATCGTACATTTGAGATTGAATGTGATGCCTCAGGAATAGGTATTGGAGCTGTTTTGATGCAAGATCGAAGGCCCATTGCTTATTTTCTTGAGAAAAAGATTGAGCAATATGCTACTCAAGCTAATAAGGGTAGGAAAGGTGTGATTATTGAACCCGGTGAATGGGTTTGGGTTCACATGCGAAAGAAGAGGTATCATGTCCAGAGGAAATCTAAGTTGCACCCTCAAGGAGATGGTCCATTTCAGATTCTTGCGCGTATTAATGACATTGCTTATAAAGTGGATCTTCCTGGTGAGTATAACGTGTCTGCTACCTTCAATGTTTCTGATCTTTCTCCCTTTGATGCAGGTTCAGATTCGAGGACGAATCCTTTCGAGGAGAGGGGGAATGATGTGATCCAGAGTGCTCAGAGCATTAAAGATCCGTTGCTTGTTCTAGAAGGGCCAATTACGAGAGCATGAGCTAAGAAGATCAAGGAAGCCATGCAAGGATTTATTCAAGCTACTTTGGATGACTTCAATTCAAGTTCAATTTGCAAGAGTCCAATATTCAAGATGGGCTTGAACGAGGAGGAACTAGCCTTGGTACACTTGATTCGGGCTAACGAGGTGGCGAGCATCGGAGAGAATGATTTTTGAAGTATAATAAGGGCCAGAAGAGTAATTCTAAATTTGTAGATGCATTCCTTACGTCGAGAGCTTCGAAACGGTATATTGTGGGTTAAACGGTATAATTTTAAACGGGCCATAACTTGGTCATATGATGTCAGATTTTGACCCACAATATACCGTTTCGAAGCTCTCGACGTAAGGAATGAATCTACATATTTAGAATTGCTCTTCTGGCCCTTATTATACTTCAAAAATCATCCTCTTCGATGCTTACCACCTCGTTAGCCCGAATCAAGTGTACCAAGGCTAGTTCCTCCTCGTTCAAGCCCATCTTGAATATTGGACTCTTGCAAATTGAACTTGAATTGAAGTCATCCAAAGTAGCTTAAATAAATCCTTGCATGGCTTCCTTGATCTTCTTAGCTCGTGCTCTCGTAATTGGCCCTTCTGGAACAAGCAACGGATCTTTAATGCTCTGAGTACTCTGGATCACATCAAGGCAGCCTATAACACTAGTGTTATTTATGAAAGGATACTATTTTTTTAGTTAAATACCTAATAACATATAATTTGTAGTTATTGATTAGTTCCAAACTAAATTTTATAACTGAGATACATGTAAGGCTTTTGTAAGTTACTTTATATCGTTTGTAGCTGAGTAGGTGAGCAGTTGTTTATATTAAGCTTGCAGCTATGGCAAGTTCCGTGGAGAGCAGCAACACCTGGTGCCAAAATGTTCTTTATCTGTATATAATCCATGTCTCCAAGGATTAGAGAGTACGGAAGGAGAAATAGTTGGTGTAAAAGGGAATGCTTCTTCACTTGCTCTGTTCTTTGGCCGTTAGATCCTCCATGACAGCTTAGAAAACCAACCAGACTGAATAAGTAAAACCCAAAATGAAATTCATTAGTATAGGATGAAGTAAGAGCTTGCAATGTATAATTTAATTTTTAAATATAATCTAAAAACGTGATACCTTGATTTTGTGAGCTGATGTGTGAATATTTTGAAATACTTCTTATGTTTTATGAAGGTTGGCTTTCTTCTAAACTTTCGCTTGTTTTCTCTAAGTATTCGAGAAGTTAACTCTTCTCTGAATTTGTTCATCTCTATCCTTGTTGAGTACGTCCTATACACAAAACCTTGTGTAGGTTTCGTATAGTTAGCTGGTTACCAACCCCAAAGCCCTTGCATCAGTTGAGAAACGATGACTGTGAGTACGTTGTTCATGTTTAAAGAAAAGCCGACGGACAGGCGAAAAGATAACGTGGTATGCGAGAAAGCAGTCAGACCCTTTTGCTGGTATATGGTCGTTTTGTTGGTCTTGGGTGACCCGATAGATGATATTATTCATCGGGACGAATTGGTTCGTCTTTTGTACTCAACGTGAGTGGATAACCCCGACCTTATGGTCGAGCCTTCCACTAGTTCTCCTCCTCCTAGTCCTCCTTATGTTGTTGAACTAGATGATGATGAAGGTTCCACTCATGGCGACCATGTTGCCTCCACAGGATCTTCACACAACTCATCAAAACCAACGAGTTCTCACTGGCTTACATTTGATGATATTCCACGCACCAAATGGCCAGAACAATTCGAGGAATTTACTGCCTAGGTCAATGTTCAACTGCTTCAACCAGGGGCCACAACTCTTAAAGTACTATAAGAGTTCAGTTCTCGGTTTACTGGCTCTCTCCGAGATTGGTTTGATAGCGTTTTGTTCAGTTTCCTGATGTGTCCACTGCGTTGGGCATCATTTATGATCAGTTTATTGGAGAACCTACTGCAGCAACAGAACTTGCTCATCGAGAATACATGCAAATGAAATGTTGTTCCTTACAGCAGAAAGATCTTGATTTTCACTACAAGCGTATGTCCACTCTCTTCTATAAGCTCAATTGCTTTAATGATCCTACACTGAAGCATGTCTTCATCGCTTCTATCCCTACGGAATTACAACCTGAGCTTCAAAGGCTTATCACTGTGAATCAGCTAAATGTTGCAGACATATCGCTTGGCAAGATCTATCAATTAGTCGTTAATGCTCTTGAACGACTATGTGAGCAAAAAGAGTTTTTGAGAGATCTCATTGACAACAAACAACTTTTTTAGACTGCTTGTAAGAAGCCTTATCTCAAGATCAAATGCAAGTCCGAAAAAGATTGTCACTGTCCCTCTAAAAAGACGGCTCACTTTAGAAAGTTTCAGTACAGACGGTCCAGATCCAGTTCAACCAAGCAAAAGCCCTACCGCTTTTTTAGAAAGAAGGATTGTCCCAGATGCACAAAACTAAAGATTCTCACTGCTTCATTTGTAGAAAGCGAGGTCATTTTGCAAAGAATTGTCCTCACAATCAGGATAAAGCTGTGCGTCTTATTCAACACCTTCGACAATCGTCAATGTTATCTGACTCCGAAGATGTTGAATCTGTTTATACAGAACAGAATGAGTATGATGACCAAACTGCCTTTGCCATCAGCAATGATTCAACTCATTCACTTCCCAGTGAAGATACAGTTCCTGTCATCAGCTGTGCTCAACCAGTCATGGCATCCTCCAGTGCAAAAGCACCTATTCCATCCATCCTCATTCAAATCCTTTCTTACAGGTTTGCTAAACCTAAATCTCTTATCGAATTTATTGACACTGGAGCCTAAAAAAGTGTACTTAATCCTAACATTCTTCCATCTTCTTGTTGGGAAAAACATACTTAGGATTTCAAAGCAGCCAATGGCGATATTTTTCATACCTCTTTGATTACCAAACAACCCATTGGTATTCAACTCTTCCAAAATTGTGTTCTTTGGACAAAAGTTGTTTGTTCAATCCTTCCTGATAAAGACCTTCTCATAGGTTTTGATCTTCTTCACCAAATGTCCAAATTACAGATCATGGCCACAGGGATTCGGTTTAAACATATGTTTCTTCCATACACTGACACCTTTAAACTGTATGCTCTTTCAGGCACACAACCCCCATATCAAACTTTCCAAGAAAAGTTTATGCCTTCTATCTTGAAAATCATAGTCAGTTATTCATCCTTTTCCTCTATGGAAGAATACTCAATTCTTTATTAAGCTTCCATTTAAGATTAACGAAGATGTCAATCCTACCAAGGCTACTCGTCCAGGGATGACTCCCATTGACCTCAAGTTAGCCCAAGATGAATGCGGCCAGCTTTCGTCACAAGGGTTAATTAAGCCCACAATTTCAAATTGGGCTTGCCAAGCCTTTTATGTGGAGAAGCGGTCAGAAATAGTTCGGGGTAAAAAGAGACTTGTGATAGACTACCAGCCTTTAAACTGTTTTCTATCTGATGACAAGTTTCCTCTCCCAAAAATCCAATCCTAATTTGTCCACATCCGAGATGCAAAGATTTTTTCCAAGTTTGATCTCAAGGCCGGATTTTGGCAACTTGGCATTCATCCATCAAAGAGATATAAAACAGCTTTCTGTATCCCTAATGCTCATTACCAGTGGACGGTAATGCCTTTCGGTCTTAAAGTGGCATTTTTCACTTTTTCAAAAAGCGATGACACGGATCTTCGAGCCTATCCTCCACCATGCTCTTATCTACATAGATGACATCCTTTTGTTTTCTACTGATCACGAGACACACATGAAGTTACTTTCCACATTTCACCAGATTGTGGATCAGTATAGCATTATGCTGTCAGTAAAAAAGAGCACTTTAGGCCAGACATCAGTTGAATTTCTTGGTATGGTCTTAAAAGACGGAAAGTATCATCCTGTGCCCCATATCGCCCAAGAACTGTTGCACTTTCCAGATCACCATCTTTCCAAAAAGCAACTACAGTAATTTTTTGGCATCATCTATCTTCAAGACTTTTACGCCACATGTCGCAGTCCACACCAGTCAATTTTCTTTGATGCTAATGAAAGCTACCTCACTTTGGAAGTCCATCCAAATGGCAACTATGCAATGGCTTCAACAATTAGCCCAAGGGTTCTTCTCCACCACTGATAAAGGACGCTTCAATCACCATTATTGGCCTCCACAGCATTATCAGCACCATACCTTCAATAGTTTTCTTATTACTCTCAATCCAAGAATGATGACGCAGTTATCTTTTAATCTCCCTAACTTTATCCAGGCGCTTCCTATAGAGATCCAAAGTCAGATTTTTGACAAGGTTACAAACTATCTGAGTTATCCTGAGAGTTCTCCTCCAACAAAGTGGAGAATTTAGGCACTTCTGTATGACATTAAAAATACTCCTCCTGTCGATACAGATGGTCAGATATTATCCTATAGTCTGATTGATCCTTTTCCTGACTTCGACTAGATGCATGAGTTTGTTTTTCGTCCTACAACATCCTTTTTCCATGTTATTGATGAAGATACAAACTGGGGTCATGATTTAATTTGCAATGCCATGCCTCAAGCATACTATGCTTTTTGGCTTTTGTTCAACATGTATCCTACGGCAGTTCTGTTTGATCCTCAACTCATCCACTGAGGTCGTCAATACAATCATGGACGATGGTTTGATCGCTTGTTCTAAAGATGGTGGCTGGAAAGTCATGGAAGACTTAGAAATCTGTGCAAATTCGGGAATGCAACTAGCTTTTGTCACAAGGGTTAATTGAGCCCACAACTTCAAATTGGGCTTGCCAAGCCTTTTATGCCTCTTAATTATTTTTGTCAGATGACAAGATCCAATCACTGCTCGTGCACATTAGAGATGCTAAGATCTTTTCCAGGTTTGATCTCAAAGCCGGATTTTGATAACTTGGCATCCTTTCTGCAGAACGATACATGACAGCTTTCTGCATTCCCAATGCCCATTACTAATGGATTGTTATGCCCTTTGAATTAAAAGTCGCGCCTTTGCTTTTTCACAAAGTGATGACACAGATTTTTGAGCCTATCCTCCACCATGCTCTTATCTACATTAATGACATCCTTTTGTTTTCTTCTGATCACGAGATTCACATGGACTTACTTTCCATGTCTCACAAGATAGTGGATCAGTATGGCATTATGATGTCGGCAAAAAAGAGCATCCTGAGCAAATAGTCAGCTGAATTTCTTGGAATGGTCCTAGCAAAGGGTACTTATCATTTCGGTCCATCCATGGCCCGCGCACCAGGTCCACTCCTTGCCCAAGGCTTATCCCCCTTCTTCGATGACCGACACTTCGGCCACCATTATTGGGGTACTCTATTGATGAATGGATCCAAAGAAAACAGGAATCTCTATGGATATAAAACCAACAATTATCCCCAACATTATCCACACCAGTCCTCTTCTTTCATCAGTGGTTTTCCAGTTATAGTCCATCCTGTTCTCAATTCTCTCAGTCCAAGAATGAGGAAGAAGTTTTCTTTCAACCTCCCTGAATTTATCCAAGCACTTCCTATGGAAATCAAAGATCAAATTTTTGATAAAGTCACGGACCATCTAAGTTATCTAGAAAGTTCATCCACAACAAAATGGCGAGTTTGGGTACTTCTACAAGATATAAAAAACACTCCTCCAGTCGATGCAACTGGCCATATGCTCTACTACAGTCTGTTAGTAAAACTGAGGAATATCTGGGGTCGTGACAAACCAACATTGGTTCAAATTATTGATCATACTCATATCAGTATCCACCCTCATTCTATGTGGGAAGGTTGTCTCCATGCTCGAACATCTCTTGCTGAAGTTTACAACACCGAGATTATGTATAACACACATAGTCCAGTGTCTCCTGGCACCCAGACAACCCGTGATCTGTTTTGTATGGAAGCAATTCGGAATAGCATTCTATGGAGTGATGAGGAATCAGAGCTTGATATGCGAGAACAGTATGCTGCTTGGCTTCACCACCAAGGGCGCAATACATCTCCACAATGGTTGCAGCCTCCACTGATGAGAACCCTTCTAGATCAAGCTAGAAAAACCCACAACTAGATTGACAAAAACCCAAGAAAGCCAATATGATCAAAATTCAGATAAAAGATCCAAACCCTTGAGAAGCTAAGTCTCAAGAACCCAGATTGCTAGATAAGACGCCACAAAGGTTAGCAAATCCTTTGATAAGTCAAAAGTTCTTTCAAGAACAAGTTGAGAAAATCCTCTCAATGATATTAAACTCAATAATGTCAAAAGTCTCTTCAAAATAACATAAATGAGTGTTTATATAAGGTGGCTAACCCTAATCTAACTTAAAAATAAGAGAAAACCCTAAAATTAAAAACCTGGACCCGCAGGGCCTTGGCCTGCAAAGTCACTTATTTTAAACGGGCCATAACTTGGTCATATGATGTCGGATTTTGACCCACAATATACCGTTTCGAAGCTCTCGACGTAAAGAATGAATCTACATATTTAGAATTGCTCTTCTGGCCCTTATTATACTTCAAAAATCATTCTCTCTGATGCTGCCACCTCGTTAGCTAGAATCAAGTGTACCAAGGCTGGTTCCTCCTTGTTCAAGCCCATCTTGAATATTGGACTCTTGCAAATTGAACTTGAATTGAAGTCATCCAAAGTAGCTTGAAGTCATCATAACTTGGTCAAATGATGTCGGATTTTGACCCACAATATACCGTTTCGAAGCTCTCGACGTAAAGAATGAATCTACATATTTAGAATTGCTCTTCTGGCCCTTATTATACTTCAAAAATCATTCTCTCTGATGCTGCCACCTCGTTAGCTAGAATCAAGTGCACCAAGGCTGGTTCCTCCTTGTTCAAGCCCATCTTGAATATTGGACTCTTGCAAATTAAACTTGAATTGAAGTCATCCAAAGTAGCTTGAATAAATCCTTGCATTGCTTCCTTGATCTTCTTAGCTCGTGCTCTCGTAATTGTCCCTTTTGGAACAAGCAACGGATCTTTAATGCTCTGAGCACTCTGAATCACATCATTCCCCCTCTCCTCGAAAGGATTCGTCCTCGAATCTGAACCTGCATCAAAGGGAGAAACATCAGAAACATTAAAAGTAGCAGACACGTTATACTCACCAGGAAGATCCACTTTATAAGCGTTGTCATTAATACACGCAAGAATCTGAAATGGACCATCTCCTCGAGGGTGCAACTTAGATTTCCTCTGGACAGGATACCTCTCCTTTCGCATGTGAACCCAAACCCAATCACCGGGTTCAATAATCACACATTTCCTACCCTTATTAGCTTGAGTAGCATATTGCTCAATCTTTTTCTCAAGAAAATAAGTAATGGGCCTTCGATCCTGTATCAAAACAGCTCCAATACCTATTCCTGAGGCATCACATTCAATCTCAAATGTACGATTAAAATTAGTTAATGCTAGAATAGGTGCAGAACATAACCTTTCTTTAAGATCAATGAATGCTTTATCTTGTTCAACACTCCAAGTAAATGCAACATTCTTTTTAACAACATCAGTAAGAGGTGCAGCAATAGTGCTAAAATCCTTAACAAATCGCCGATAAAAACTAGCTAAACCATGAAAGCTCCTTACCTCACTGATGCTCTTAGGCGTTGGCCACTCACTAATAGCCTTAACCTTTTCTTGATCCATCTCTATACCATTTGCACCAACAACAAAACCAAGAAAAACAACTTTCTCTATGCAAAAAGAACATTTCTTAAAATTAGCATACAACTTTTCTTTCCTCAAAACATCTAACACACATCGCAAATGTGCAATATGCTCTTCTAAAGTCTTGCTGTACACTAGACTATCATCAAAATGAACAACAACAAACTGACCTATAAATGCACGCAACACATGATTCATTAATCTCATAAAAGTACTAGGTGCATTAGTAAGACCAAAAGGCATAACTAACCATTCATACAATCCATATTTGGTCTTAAAGGCAGTTTTCCATTCATCACCTTCTCTCATGCGAATTTGGTGATAGCCACTTTTTAAATCAATTTTAGAAAATAAACAAGCTCCATGCAATTCATCCAGCATATCATCTAACCTAGGAATGGGATGGCGATATTTTACCGTAATATTATTGATGGCTCGGCAATCAACACACATTCTCCAATTCCCATCCTTCTTTGGTACTAGTAGTACTGGTACTGTACATGGGCTCATGCTCTCTCTCACGTACCCCTTGCTCATCAGCTCTATAACTTGCCTTTGAAGCTCTTTGGTCTCCTCGAGATTACTTCTATAGGCTGGCCTATTGGGTATGATAGCTCCTGGTACAAAATCTATTTGATGCTCAATGCCTCTAATGGGTGGTAAGCCAATAGGCATTTCCTCCGGAAACACATCTTCAAACTCCTGTAACAAAGAAGTAACAACACTAGAAAGAGAAGGATTAATATCATCAAAGGTTAGATATGATTCTTTGAACACGAGCAAAACCATGAAATGGCTTGTTTTATATGCTTTCCTAATCTCACCCACTCCTGCAAAGAAGTTCTTTCTCACTCTTCCCTCTTTCTCACTCTTTTCTTTTCTCTCACTTTTAGCCTCACTCTCTTTCTTTTTCTTCTCATAACTCTCGACCTTACTCTTTTTATTTTGTCTTTCTTTTTCCCTCATCTTTATTTGGTCCTCGTAGACCTCTTTTGGTGTTAAAGGAACAAGCATCACAGTTCTCCCATTTTTGACAAAGCTATATCTATTCCTAAACCCATCATGTGTCACCTTCCTATCATACTGCCATGGCGTTCCCAATAATAAATGCCCAACATGCATAGGAACTACGTCACAAAGCACCTCATCACTATACTTTCCAATAGTAAATGTCAGCAATACTTGCTTATTAACTTTGACCTCTCCACAATCATTTAACCACTGCAATCTGTAAGGCCTGGGATGTGTTAGCAAGGGTAACCCTAACTTCTCTACAAGGGTAGTACTAGCTACATTGGTGCAACTCCCACCATCTATTATCATACTACACACCTTATTATTCACAATGCATCTAGTATGGAAGATGTTCTCTCTCTGCTGCTCCTTGTCATCAACACTCTTTTGTGTACTCAAAGCACGCCTAGCAACTAGGGATTCACCTTTCGCAAGGTATTCTACTTCATCATCATCATCTTCCAAAAATTCATTCCCTGCCTCATACTCATCTATAGGCTCATATCTATGCCTATTATTTTTCCCATCATGTCTTGCTCCAACATGTCTAGCCTTGTTTTGCTTTCTACTAGTTTGCACCTTCTGAATACTCTCAATGGCAGCTTCATGTTGCCTCAACTGGCTTCCCATCTCATCAAACCTCGCATTCATCGTCTCAAATGCCTGGTGCATTGCCTTCAAAGTGAAAGTAAGGTCTACCGTAGAAGGTTGCGCCTCACTTTTATCATCCATATTAGTTATTTGAATCTGCAAAGAGATGTTAGCAAAATAGAAAAACAATATTGAACCTCACAAGCCTCACGTGTTTGCACTCGTGATGTCACGGCACTCGTGTTTACACTCAAATAGGCTTTTACCCGAAGCTATGCTCACACACTCTTGCCTTTTACTACTCTTATATTTTCTCAGTCAAGTTCTTTAGGAACTAATAACTCAATCAAGGGAAAGTACCAAAGTATAATCCCTCTAGCAATCACAGTTCAAGAAATAAGAAATGGAAAAAAGGAAACAAACGAACAAGAATATAGGAAACAAGAATAACAAAACCAAGAAAACAAAGGAGATCACCCAATATGATTATTATTATTGTGATTTTTTTGTTTTTTTTTTTTCAATCAATTTTTTTTTTGCCCTTTTTTTTGTTTTTTTTTTTGTAATCCCTAAATAATTGAAATTTAAATGAATTTAGGAGAAAAGGTAAAATTTATGAATTTAAGGAAAGAAACCACAAGGATGCAAAATTGATATAAGAAAACCCTAAAAATACTATTCATGCGATACTGTTCATGCGCGCCTTTGTTCATACTATACTTTTCATTATGCACTTTTCATGCACACTTTTTACTGTTTTTTTTACTTTTTTTTTTTTTGGGCTAGAACAAGAATGAAAAATCTCAAACAAGAATGAGAAAAAAAACAATAAAAATAAATGAATCTGACCTTTTGTGCCTAAAGTCTGATACCAACTGATGAGAACCCTTCTAGATCAAGCTAGAAAAACCCACAACTAGATTGACAAAAACCCAAGAAAGCCAATATGATCAAAATTCAGATAAAAGATCCAAACCCTTGAGAAGCTAAGTCTCAAGAACCCGGATTGCTAGATAAGACGCCACAAAGGTTAGCAAATCCTTTGATAAGTCAAAAGTTCTTTCAAGAACAAGTTGAGAAAATCCTCTCCCTAATCTAACTTAAAAATAAGAGAAAACCCTAAAATTAAAAACCTGGACCCGCAGGGCCTTGGCCTGCAAAGTCACTTATTTTAAACGGGCCATAACTTGGTCATATGATGTCGGATTTTGACCCACAATATACCGTTTCGAAGCTCTCGACGTAAAGAATGAATCTACATATTTAGAATTGCTCTTCTGGCCCTTATTGTACTTCAAAAATCATTCTCTCTGATGCTGCCACCTCGTTAGCTAGAATCAAGTGTACCAAGGCTGGTTCCTCCTTGTTCAAGCCCATCTTGAATATTGGACTCTTGCAAATTGAACTTGAATTGAAGTCATCCAAAGTAGCTTGAATAAATCCTTGCATTGCTTCCTTGTTCTTCTTAGCTCGTGCTCTCGTAATTGTCCCTTTTGGAACAAGCAACGGATCTTAATGCTCTGAGCACTCTGGATCACATCATCCACCTCCTGAAGAAGATCCCACATGGCGCATGGATGTCCTTGACGAACCTCTGCCAAATATGGATCTGCCACAACCAGAAATAGTCACCCCCCTGCTTGATCCACCATAACCAAAGCTTGCTCAGGGGATAAGTCTCCACTATCCCTGCAGAAGAAAAGTCTTTTACTTTTGTTGTGTTGTGCTTTTGCTTTTCACCTTTGCTTTATGTAAAGTTGTTTGTCCTTGTCCTTTAGTAGGTTTGCTCTTCATAAAGTCACTTTATGACTTTTGTTTGTTTGTAATAATGTAGCTTTGCTTTTCCAAAAGCTACTTTTATCTTTTGTTTGTAAGCAATCATGTGGTTAGGGGTCCTGTCCTACCACTCACGTGTTAGATTGCTTTTTTAAAGTTACTTTTAGTTTTTGTTTATTTTTAATCAAGTGGCTAGGGAACCTGTCCCACCACTAAAGTTTATTGGCTTGTTTCACGGAGCTTTTCCTATATAAAGAAAACTCCTCCCCTTTTGTAAAAAGAGGAAAAAGATGAAAATAAGTAAGAAATAAGATAAATGGCTTTCTTCTAAATCTCTCTTGTTTTCTCTAAGTATTCCAGAAATTAGACTCTTCTTTGAGTTTCTTCATCTCTATCCTTGTTGAGTACATCCTATACACAAAACCTTGTGTAGGTTTCGTATAGTTAGTTGGTTACCAACCCCAAAGCCCTTGCATCAGTAGAGAAACGACGACTGTGAGTACATTGTTCATGTTTAAAGAAAAAGCCAACGGACAGGCGAAAAGATAACATGGTATGGAGAAAGCAGTCAGACCCCTTTGCAGGTATATGGTCGTTTTGTTGGTCTTGGGTAAACCTGATAGATGATATTATTCATCAGGACGATATGGTCGTTTTGTTGGTCTTGGGTAACCTGATAGATGATATTATTCATCAGGACGATATGGTCGTTTTGCAGGTATGGTTCGCCTTTTGTACTCAACGTGAGTGGATAACCCCGATTGACTTTATGAAAAGCAAACCAAAATAAGCCAAACTATTACATAAAGTGAGATGGGGACATGTTCATGATGTCATCTTCACTGTCGGTGTCATCATCACTAACATCGGCTGTCCCAAACACGTTGTGAGTAGATTCTGGCGGGTGTTTTACTGATGAGAACCCTTCTAGATCAAGCTAGAAAAACCCACAACTAGATTGACAAAAACCCAAGAAAGCCAATATGATCAAAATTCAGATAAAAGATCCAAACCCTTGAGAAGCTAAGTCTCAAGAACCCGGATTGCTAGATAAGACGCCACAAAGGTTAGCAAATCCTTTGATAAGTCGAAAGTTCTTTCAAGAACAAGTTGAGAAAATCCTCTCAATGATATTAAACTCAATAATGTCAAAGGTCTCCTCAAAATAACATAAAGGAGTGTTTATATAAGGTGGCTAGCCCTAATCTAACTTAAAAATAAGAGAAAACCCTAAAATTAAAAACACGGACCCCTGTGGCCTTGGCCTGCAAAGCCACTTATTCTAAACGAGCCATAACTTGGTCATATGATGTCGTATTTTAACCCACAATATACCGTTTCGAAGCTCTCGACGTAAGGAATGCATCTACAAATTTAGAATTACTCTTCTGGCCCTTATTATACTTCAAAAATCATTCTCTCCTATGCTCGCCACCTCGTTAGCCTGAATCAAGTGTATCAAGGCTGGTTCCTCCTCGTTCAAGCCCATCTTGAATATTGGACTCTTGCAAATTGAACTTGAATTGAAGTCATCCAAAGCAGCTTGAATAAATCCTTGCATTGCTTCCTTGATCTTCTTAGCTCGTGCTCTCGTAATTGGCCCTTCTGGAACAAGCAACGGATCTTTAATGCTTTGAGCACTCTGGAGCACATCATTCCCCCTCTCGTCAAAAGGATTCGTCCTCGAATCTGAGCCTGCATCAAAGGGAGAAAGCTCAGAAACAGTAAAGGTAGCGGACACGTTATACTCACCAGGAAGATCCACTTTATAAGCGTTGTCATTAATACGCTCAAGAATCTGAAATGGACCATCTCCTCGAGGGTGCAACTTAGATTTCCTTAGGGCTGGAAACCTCTCCTTACGCATGTGAACCCAAACCAAATCGCCAGGTTCAAAAATCGCACGTTTCCTACCCTTATTAGCTTGAGTAGCGTACTGCTCATTCTTCTTTTCAATGTGAAGCTGCGCTTTCTCATGAATGGACTTTATCAACTCCGCTTTCTTTTGACCATCCAAGCTAGCTCTCGCATCAACGGGCAAAGGAATCAAATCCATTGGAGTCAACGGATTAAAACCATAAACAATCTCAAACTGAGAATAGGAAGTAGAAGAATGAATGCTCCTATTATATGCAAACTCTATAAGTGGCAAACAGTCTTCCCAAGATTTCAAATTCTTATTAATGATAGTGCGCAAAAGCTGAGATAAAGTTCTATTGACCACTTCAGTTTGACCATCAGTCTGAGGGTGACAAGTAGTAGAAAACAAAAGTTTAGTACCTAACTTACCCCATAATACCTTCCAAAAGTGACTAAGGAACTTAGCATCTCTATCCGAAACAATACTCCTTGGAACACCATGGAGTCGCACTACCTCCCTGAAGAACAAATCAGCTATATTGGTGGCATCGTCGACTTATGACATGGAATGTAATGTGCCATCTTGCTTAATATATCTACTATCAAGAAAATAGAATCTCTCCCCTTTCGAGTCCTAGGTAGCCCTAAAACAAAATCCATAGAAATATCTACCCAAGGCTCTCTAGAACCGGTAAAGGCGTATACAAACCATGTGGTAAAACCTTTGACTTGGCCTTTCTACATGTAATGCATCGATTACATATGCGAATGACATCCTTTTTCATCTTAGGCCAATAAAAATGCTCATGAAATATCTCTAAAGTTTTCTTAATCCCAAAATATCAAGCCACCACTATGTGCCTCTCTCACTAGTAACTCACGGATAGAACTATTAGGCACACAAAGCTTGTTTTCCCTAAACAAATAATCATCATGCTTATAAAATTTACCGAATGATCCTTTGTCACATATAGCAAACACATCAATAAAATCAGAATCATTGGCATATAATTCCTTAACATACTCAAATCCAAGCATTTTGGCACTCAAAGAATTAAGAAGCACATACCTCCGAGATAATGCATCGGCAACTATGTTCTCTTTACCTTGTTTATACCGAATGACATAGGGAAATGTCTCAATGTACTCCATCCAAGTGGCATGCCTTCGATTCAACTTACGTTGACTCTTTAGATGCTTTAAGGATTCATGATCTGTGTGTACCACAAACTCCTTAGGCCATAAGTAATGTTGCCAAGTTTCCAAGGCCCTCACAAGCGCGTAGAGCTCCTTATCATAGGTAGGGTACCTCAAGGCTGCTCCAGTCAACTTCTCACTAAAATAAGCAATGGGCCTTCGATCCTGCATCAAAACAGCTCCTATACCAATTCCTGAGGCATCACATTCAATCTCAAAAGTACGATTAAAATTAGGTAATGCTAGAATAGGTGCAGAACATAACCTTTCTTTAAGATCAAAGAATGCTTTATCTTATTCAGCACTCCAAGTAAATGCAACGTTCTTTTTAACAACATCAGTAAGAGGTGCAGCAATAGTGCTAAAATCCTTAACAAATCGCCGATAAAAACTAGCTAAACCATGAAAGCTCCTTACCTCACTGATGCTCTTAGGTGTTGGCCACTCCCTAATAGCCTTAACCTTTTCTTGATCCATCTCTATACCATTTGCACCAACAACAAAACCAAGAAAAACAACTTTCTCTATGCAAAAAGAACATTTCTTAAAATTAGCATACAACTTTTCTTTCCTCAAAACATCTAACACACATCGCAAATGTGCAATATGCTCTTCTAAAGTCTTGCTGTACACTAGAATATCATCAAAATAAACAACAACAAACTGACCTATAAATGCACGCAACACATGATTCATTAATCTCATAAAAGTACTAGGTGCATTAGTAAGACCAAAAGGCATAACTAACCATTCATACAATCCATATTTGGTCATAAAGGCAATTTTCCATTCATCACCTTCTCTCATGCGAATTTGGTGATAGCCACTTTTTAAATCAATTTTAGAAAATAAACAGGCTCCATGCAATTCATCCAGCATATCATCTAACCTAGGAATGGGATGGCGATATTTTACCGTAATATTATTGATGGCTCGGCAATCAACACACATTCTCCAATTCCCATCCTTCTTTGGTACTAGTAGTACTGGTACTGCACATGGGCTCATGCTCTCTCTCACGTACCCCTTGATCATCAGCTCTATAACTCGCCTTTGAAGCTCTTTGGTCTCCTCGGGATTACTTCTATAGGCTGGCCTATTGGGTATGACAGCTCCTGGTACGAAATCTATTTGATGCTCAATGCCTCTAATGGGTGGTAAGCCAATAGGCATTTCCTCCGGAAACACATCTTCAAACTCCTGTAACAAAGAAGTAACAACACTAGAAAGAGAAGGATTAATGTCATCAAAGGTCAGATATGATTCTTTGAACACGAGCAAAACCATGAAATGGCTTGCTTTATATGCTTTCTTAATCTCACCCACTCCTGCAAAGATGTTCTTTCTCACTCTTTTCTTTTCTCTCACTTTTAGCCTCACTCTTTTTATTTTGTCTTTCTTTTTCCCTCATCTTTATTTGGTCCTCGTAGACCTCTTTTGGTGTTAAAGGAACAAGCGTCACGGTTCTCCCATTTTTGACAAAGCTATATCTATTCCTAAACCCATCATGTGTCACCTTCCTATCATACTGCCATGGCCTCCCCAATAATAAATGCCCAGCATGCATAGGAACTACGTCACAAAGCACCTCATCACTATACTTTCCAATAGTAAATGTTACCAACACTTGCTTATTAACTTTGACCTCTCCACAATCATTTAACCACTGCAATCTGTAAGGCCTCGGATGCGTTAGCAAGGGTAACCCTAACTTCTCTACAAGGGTAGTACTAGCTACATTGGTGCAACTCCCACCATCTATTATCATACTACACACCTTATTATTCACAATGCATCTAGTATGGAAGATGTTCTCTTTCTGCTGCTCCATGTCATCAACACTCATTTGTGTACTCAAAGCACGCCTAGCAACTAGGGATTCACCTTTCGCAAGGTATTCTACTTCATCATCATCATCTTCCAAAAATTCATTCTCTGCCTCATACTCATCTATGGGCTCATATCTATGCATGTTATTTTTCTCATCATGTCTAGCCTTGTTTTGCTTTCTACTAGTTTGCACCTTCTGAATACTCTCAATGGCAGCTTCATGTTGCCTCAACTGGCTTCCCATCTCATCAAACCTCGCATTCATCTTCTCAAATGCCTGATGCATTGCCTTCAAAGTGAAAGTAAGGTCTACCGTAAAAGGTTGCGCCTCACTTTTATCATCCATATTAGTTATTTGAATCTGCAAAGAGATGTTAGCAAAATAGAAAAACAACAATGAACCTCACAAGCCTCACGTGTTTACACTCGCGATGTCACTCCACTCGTGTTTACACTCAAATAGGCTTTTACCCGAAGCTGTGCTCACACACTCTTGCCTTTTACCACTCTTATATTTTCTCAGTCAAGTTCTTTAGGAACTAATAACTCAATCAAGGGAAAGTACCAAAGTATAATCCTTCTAACAATCACAGTTCAAGAAACAAGAAAAAGGAAAAAGGAAACAAACGAATAAGAATATAGGAAACAAGAATAATAAAACCAAGAACACAAAGGAGATCACCCAATATGATTATTATTAATGTGATTTTTTTTTTTTTTTTCAATCAAATTTTTTTTTTGTAATCCCTAAATAATTGAAATTTGAATGAATTTAGGGGAAAAGGTAAAATTTATGGATTTAAGGAAAGAAACCACAAGGATACAAAATTGATATAAGAAAACCCTAAAAATACTATTCATGCGACACTGTTCATGCGGCACTGTTCACGATTTTTTTTTTTTTTTTCTAGAACAAGAGAAAAAAAAACAATAAAGACAAATGAATCGACCTTGGTGCCTAAGCTACGATGCCAACTGATGAGAACCCTTCTAGATCAATCTAGAAAAACCCACAACTAGATTGACAAAAACCCAAGAAAGCCAATATGATCAGAATTCAGATAAAAGATCCAAACCCTTGAGAAGTTAAGTCTCAAGAACCCGGATTGCTAGATAAGACGCCACAAAGGTTAGCAAATCCTTTGATAAGTCGAAAGTTCTTTCAAGAACAAGTTGAGAAAATCCTCTCAATGATATTAAACTCAATAATGTCAAAAGTCTCCTCAAAATAACATAAAGGAGTGTTTATACAAGGTGGCTAGCCCTAATCTAACTTAAAAATAAGAGAAAACCCTAAAATTAAAAACCTGGACCCGCAGGGCGTTGGCCTGCAAAGCCACTTATTCTAAACGAGCCATAACTTGGTCATATGATGTCGGATTTTAACCCACAATATACCGTTTCGAAGCTCTCGACGTAAGGAATGCATCTACAAATTTAGAATTACTCTTCTGGCCCTTATTATACTTCAAAAATCATTCTCTCCGATGCTCGCCACCTCGTTAGCCTGAATCAAGTGTATCAAGGCTGGTTCCTCCTCGTTCAAGCCCATCTTGAATATTGGACTCTTGCAAATTGAACTTGAATTGAAGTCATCCAAAGTAGCTTGAATAAATCCTTGCATTGCTTCCTTGATCTTCTTAGCTCGTGCTCTTGTAATTAGCCCTTCTGGAACAAGCAACAGATCTTTAATGCTCTGAGCACTCTGGATCACATCATTTACTGTATAGGAGGAAGAGCCTGTAGACCGAGGAGGTTGGCAGGACTGAGAGAAGACTGGAGAAAAGTCTTCGTAAGGATCTTGTGAGTCCTGGTACATGATGTTGGTGTAATCTGGGCGTTCTTCTTTGAACAGGAGGCCACCTGGATTTGCACTAGAGGATCGAACTAAAAGGACTTCATGTTGAGGTCCTAGGGAAGTGTGTGGAATATCTGTTGCTGGAGGAGGAACATGATTTAGGTCGAGGAGGAAATGCTTGAGTTCTTGAACAGTGGTAGGGTCATGCTGAAAAGGAAAAAGATGAGGAAGGGTTTTCCATTCATATGCCTGGTCTTGTGTCCAAAATGATTGGGTAACAGGATGTTGGAAATATGCCCTGTGAATAATGAAAACGGAGGTTAACTTGTCTTTTTCATAGTCAGAAATATGAGAGAGATGAAGTCTTTCAGCAATCTGTTGGAATTGTATTCGCCACCAAGGAATGGGGGAGAACCACTCGAACATAATCCATAAGAGCGAACCTGCAAGTGGTGGACTATTAAGGAGAGTCTGAATTGCATGAAAAGGAAAGACCAATTTGGTGGCATACAAAGTGGTGAGGCACCAAATGAACCAAAGTTCATCCTCTGTGATATCCTGTTTGGGATCAATAGTAAAACCAGTGAGGCAAAGTGTTCAGGATAGAAACTGGAAAACCAGCAGGTTGACTACGGTAGATATCAGTGAAGCAGCGAAATAAGAATTTTTTGGCAAAGTCCTGAATTTGGTGAAGGGACTGAAAAGAGAGGTTCATAGGAAAAGTCTTTTTCGTAGCTGCAGTGGTTGGAAGAGGCGAAGCCATAGCTATGAGAGGGAAGGTAGAAACAGATGTAACCAAGGTTGTAATTGCAAGGGGTCGAGTGAGAAGATCAGGGATTAGGTTCGTATCCCTTTTTATATGACTTCAGATGTTTGTCCGGTAGCGTCTTGTTTTTGAAGTTCAGTATATTAGGAAAAGCTGAATTATCTAATCGAACTAGAAAGTTATGTCCGATTAAATGAAATTCAAACTTTTGAATGCCAAGGTCTCCTTGTATATAACATGGTAGTGCTTTTCAGAATCCTTGAATTGACCACTGGCGTGGGCACAGTAGAATTCATGACCATTAATTTCTTCAAGGAGAACAGCTCCCTAGTTGTGCAAATTTTAATGAACTCGCAAGCGCACGAATCTATTGTAGTATAGATCAATGGTGACGAGTGTCAATCCCACGAGAAGGTGGATTTTAATTGTGTGTAGGGTTAATTTTCTAAGTAGGTAATTGGATTTATGGGGAAGGTGTTGATATAATTTTGTTCTAAATCTAAATTAAAATGGTGGGATTAAATTAGAGATTAAACTATGTGAATAACGTGCTTGGGTATCCGGATCTGCATCAACATGCACCATGTGCTTAATATTCCTTATTAGTGCCAATTAAATCATGAGGGGGATTTCCACTCCTCATGAGCCACACTCTAATAAATATGGTATCAAACACTTATCGTGCCAGACAATAATAATCTTGCACTCGGGAGACGGTAGCACCGGTACAAAATCTAGACAAGATTATTACTATCTGTCGATGAAAAGTCAAAACAGCCACATAAATTAGAGGGGAGAAGAAAGTAAATTTTCCAAATTAGCCCATGGAACATGTTGAGACTTCACCTTCAACCCAAGCTTGAAAGAAAATTAGCTACTCATTATTGAACTAGGGGTAAAATGGGTATTTTATTAAAATACTAAAAAAATACAAGATGGAGAGGGAATTACAAAAAATGGACTCCAAAAATAGATTCAGGGGTCTCAAATTAGGGGGGGAGCCCTTCTTTTATAGATACAATGAGTAAATCATGGCCATTGGAAGAAATCAATTCGGACACCCAGGATTGCGCCACGTGGCAAGCTCTGATTGCTTTGAACACATCATCAGCGACTGTGATTCAGTGTGCCGCATGTAACTTAAGATAATTTTCGCATCTAATGATTTGCTGCCACGTCATTGGTCAACGACAAAGTCAACCAATCTTGATCAAGTGCATTGCTTCTATCGTAAGCTCATTTTTTCGGTCCAATAATACACTGCCACGTCATCGGTCAGCACCACATCATCATTCAATGCCACATAAGCAGTCAATGCCACATCATTCGTCCAATCAAATGCTGCCATGTCATCGGTCAATGACACATCATCGATCAATGCCGTGTCATCATACATATGTATAAATAGTACCGTACATGAACAATGACGTATATGTGAACAGTACCGTATACATGAACAGTGATATTTTTCTTTTTATGCTCCTCCTAAGGTTTTCGACAGTCCTGAGTTCAAAAATATTGTTCGTTTTACTGTCCGATGTCTCAAGAGACTTAAATACATAAAAGTAGGGATGTTAGTGAGACTTGAAGTGTAACATGATGATTTTATCCTATATTGCTAGTCCCTAGCAAATTAAGCGAAAAACAAAATTCAAAACCAAAATGTTTTTTTTTTTAAATAACAATTGTGTTTACTTCTTCAATCGAACTGATGACAGCAATCAAATAAAAGTATAAACATTATCTCCAGCCTAAAGGAATACTACTCCCACATTGACCATCCATATGAACCAGTCCAGTATACTATGTTAATGCCGCATTAATCAAGCCACTTTAAAAAATAACATGTCAATCCCCAAAATCTTACCGATAGGAGTGACACTCTCACAAGAAAATTGAACCCAATAAAAATAGTCACTCCAATGAATGGTAAATTGAGAGAAAATAGTACAAAGACAGTTTCACACACTCTCACTAAGATGAAATAATGCCCATAGCTTAGAAATAAAATGATCTCAAGTCAAACAAAGTGCTAGTCAAACCAATGTAGTCATTTTATGCATTACTACATCTTTTCAACCCATCTCACTAGCTTCTACTTCAGACTATAGTACCCTAAAATCAAGAAGGACTTTTATTAGGACGTAACATAGGTTAGGGACATGGCTAACAAAGAAGGGGATGATAGGAAATACAAAATATATGTTTGAGAAAAGTAGAGATTTTTTTGTTTGGAAATTACAAGGTGTATTTCACTTATTAGGTTCTTTTTTTTTTTTTGAATTGCACATCTTTTTTTTTTCATGTCATTTTTTTATAAATATATATATCTAAATTTTTCTCAAACAAAAATGGGTGATGGAACACATAAAATATGGAGTAATACTCTAAGTTGGAGTGGGACAGGGTGATAAGTTAAAAAAAAAAAAGTTTTTTTTTAAAGGCTCAAAGGGGTAACCTATGGATATTACACTCAAGGGATGGCTCGAAAGGCTCAAACGGGTCAAAGATGGCCTTTCCGTCATCTTTTAGGGCTCTAAATAATCTTCCATATCTACTGATCAGATGGACCTTCAGATTTAGTAACACAAGTATTTTAAAGATGACTCGAAGGAAAATATAGAGATCATGTATAAAATGATAAACTGCTAAACTGTATGAAGAATGGGCAAAAAGGGTTATTCTCCAAGAAAAATAAGGGTTCAAAAGCTCACTTGGAATTTATTATGACATGTACATTCCATCAAGTAACTCAATTAATTTCACCCGTCAGATTTCTTCACTCCGCATGCAGAGTAGCAAACATGGTGTAACATAACTCAAGGCCAAAGATAATATAAATACTAAAATTTGAAAGTCATCATGTCATCCAATGTCACAAGATCACACAAAATACCTTAAAAGAAGTTTTTTTTTAAAGACATAATAAAAGAAAAGTAATTTTTTTTTTGAACTTCAAGACTGAGAAGATGCGTGTCTAGAATAACTAACTCCATATTCTACCATCTTCTGACTCAACAAGGTTAGTAAATATAAAAACAACACTACTACTAAATATTCCACAGCATTCAACAATTCTCTCCCCCCAACTAGAACGAGACATTGTCCTCAATGTCTTAAAGGAAAAAAAAAGTAGGGTCAAGAAGATATCACCTGGGTGCCGCAACATAAAACAGAAGCAAATTTTCACAAACAGAGAGTTAAATCTAATGTGCACTTCTTACTGCAGCTACTGCTACCATTATTAGTAGGCCACTTCAACTCAAGGGTCTTGGGATCTGGCTCTGGACTATAAGCTTGTAAAAGATCAAGTAGCTCATTAGCAGTAGAAGCACAAACAAAGATTTTTTTCGCAAACTTTTGAATGCCGTATTTGACGGCCAAGGTCTCCTTGTAGATAAGTTTCTTGTCTTCTGGATACAAAAGAGAAAACAACTTTCAAAACCATGGCTTCATCTTCAACTCAACCTACAGATCTATCTCCTATTTCTATGTCTTCTACTTTGTCTTTACCCAAATCTTGCACTAAACACATGGCTTCCAAAATAGAAAACCTTGTGGAATATAGCTATATCCCTGAGTCTGCACAGATTTCTGAGTCTTCTATGCCTTTACTCAGTCCTTACCATCTGTACAAAAGAGAAAATTCCTTAACCCGAGGAATTAGAACTCTCATCCATACTAATAGACCTGCTCCAAAAGAATATGTCCAGTCTTCTAGACTTGACCAGTGCGCTTTATCAGCCTCCCAAGCAGAGCAGTATGTTACTCTTGAGATTCCACCTGAATTAATTGTTCAGTGGAAACGAAAAGGGTATACTCACCTCCATTTTGGTGGTGTTCGACTCATCCTTACACTCCATGGCCGTAAAGGTCTACCTGTTACAGCCAGGCTTGCACTGCTAGATACTCGTTTCAAGGAGTATCAACATGCTGTTATTGGTACAGTCCTTACAACTCTGCACGCAGGAAGTGTCCTACTCACTTTCTATCCCAATTTCAATCTGTCACTCAACGATGCCAACCTTCCTACAACCTTGAAGGTTCAAGTACAGATCCAGGGAGCAGAACAGACTGTCACTTCTAAAATAGCAACTCTGCATCACCAGCTTGTCTATCGATTGCAGAACCATGCTCTTGATCTTCCAACAGCACAGTCTTCACATGATGCTTTGATGATCCTAGCAGACACTGAGACAGCACCTTCCATAGTTCAGATTCCTAGACAACTTCAGAAGCATGAACTCCTAAAACTCATGCCTCTTGAATGGCTATCCAACTATGAGAAGTTCCACCAGAATTCTCAGCCACTTCAAACTTCTGATGCTATGTTCGAGAAACGATCAGACGGCTCGGTTAGAATGACTTTCCAGCCACCATCTTCGGAACAGGCACCCAGAGTTTCTTTCTCTTACACATCAATGATCACAGCAGTCCCAACTGCACAAGAAAAGATTCCCATCCACAGCTTTGCTTCAACAGGATATCCAATTTATCCTAGCAAACTCGATGGTCATTTCTTATGGGATGTTCCTCACGCCCATATGTGTGATCCAGGCTGTCCTTGCCTCGATGATTATTCTGATGATGAGGACGATGCTCCTAAGCGTCGCAAAAAGAAAAAAATTATTGATATTTAACAAACCAATGGGTTTTTGATGAATGTTCAGATGGGCCCAAGATGCTAATGTGATTAGTGCCTCTAGAGTTGCAAGATCTCCTCAGCATGATTTAGCATTTCAGTTATTCTCTCTTGCATACTTGGTAAGTAAAGGCATGGAAGACTCAGAAATCTGTACAGATTCGGGAATATAACTATATTCAACAAGGTTTTCTATTTTAGAAGCCAGGTGTTTAGTGAAGATCCTTGGGTAAGGCTTTGTAGCTTAAGATAAAGACCCCTATAGTAATGATTAGGAATGAACCGCTTCCTCATAAGCACTCTCAACTCTCCCCACGTAGCTATAGGCCTTTCACGATTCCTCTTCATATTATTCACCAATTGATCCCACCAAATAATAGCATAGTCAGTGAATTCAATAACTGCTAGCTTTAACTTTTTCTCCTCTGAATAATTGTGACAATCAAATATCAACTTAACCTTCTTTTCCCACTCCAAGTAAGCGTCTGGATTATTCTTTCCTTGAAACGAAGGAATAATCACTTTGATTTTGCCTAAATCTCTATCCTCCTCATCTCTCCTATACCCCATCTCTTGTCTACCTCTTCTATATCTCACTCTATCCCTTTCTACTTCGGATGCTCGATCATCACCATTATTTTCCCAAAATTCATTCTCTGCCTTATACTCATCCATAGTGATGTGATCCAGAGTACTCAGAGCATTAAAGATCCGTTGCTTGTTCCAGAAGGGCCAATTACGAGAGCACGAGCTAAGAAGATCAAGGAAGCCATGCAAGGATTTATTCAAGCTACTTTGGATGACTTCAATTCAAGTTCAATTTGCAAGAGTTCAATATTCAAGATGGGCTTGAACGAGGAGGAACTAGCCTTGGTACACTTGATTCGGGCTAACGAGGTGGCGAGCATCGGAGAGAATGATTTTTGAAGTATAATAAGGGCCAGAAGAGTAATTCTAAATTTGTAGATGCATTCCTTACGTCGAGAGCTTCGAAACGGTATATTGTGGGTTAAAATCCAACATCATATGACCAAGTTATGGCCCGTTTAAAATAAGTGGCTTTGCAGGCCAAGGCCCTGCGGGTCCTACGAGTCCAAGTTTTTAATTTTAGGGTTTTCTCTTATTTTTAAGTTAGATTAGGGTTAGCCACCTTATATAAACACTCCTTTATGTTATTTTGAAGAGACTTTTTGACATTATTGAGTTTAATATCATTGAGAGGATTTTCTCAACTTGTTCTTGAAAGAACTTTCGACTTATCAAAGGATTTGCTAACCTTTGTGGCGTCTTATCTAGCAATCTGGGTTCTTGAGACTTAGCTTCTCAAGGGTTTGGATCTTTTATCTGAATTCTGATCATATTGGCTTTCTTGGATTTTTGTCAATCTAGTTGTGGGTTTTTCAAACTTGATCTAGAAGGGTTCTCATCAGTTGGTATCAGAGCTTAGGCATCAAGGTCAGATTCATCTATCTTTATTGTTTTTTTTTTTTCTCATTCTTGTTTGAGATTTTTCATTCTTGTTCTAGCAAAAAAAATAAAAAAATCGTGAACAGTGCGCATGAACAGTATAGCATGAATAGTATTTTTAGGGTTTTCTTATATCAATTTTGCATCCTTGTGGTTTCTTTCCTTAAATCCATAAATTTTACCTTTTCTCCTAAATTTCCTTCAAATTTCAATTGTTTAGGGATTACAAAAAAAAAAAAGAGCAAAAAAAAAAAAGAAAAAAATCACATTAATAATAATCATATTGGGTGATCTCCTTTGTTTTTTTGGTTTTGTTATTCTTGTTTCCTATATTCTTGTTCGTTTGTTTCCTTTTTCCTTTTTCTTGTTTCTTGAACTGTGATTGTTAGAAAGATTATACTTTGGTACTTTCCCTTGATTGAGTTATTAGTTCCTAAAGAACTTGACTGAGAAAATATAAGAATGGTAAAAGGCAAGAGTGTGTGAGGGATAGAGTAAGATATAGAAGAGGTAGACAAGAGAGGGGGTATAGGAGAGATGAGGAGGATAGAGATTTAGGCAAAATCAAAGTGACTATTCCTTCGTTTCAAGGAAGGAGTAATCCAGAGGCTTACTTGGAGTGGGAAAAGAAGGTTGAGTTGATCTTTGATTGTCACAATTATTCAGAGGAGAAAAAGATAAAGCTAGCGGTTATTGAATTCACTGACTATGCTATTATTTGGTGGGATCAATTGGTGAATAATAGGAGGAGGAATCGAGAAAGGCCTATAGCTACATGGGGAGAGCTGAGGACGCTTATGAGGAAGCGGTTCATTCCTAATCATTACTATAGGGATCTTTATCTTAAGCTACAAAGCCTTACCCAAGGATCGATGAGTGTAGAGGATTACCATAAAGAGATGGAGATCGCTATGATTAGGGCTAATGTAGTGGAAGATGGGGAAGCTACAATGGCACGATTTTTGACCGGATTGAATAAAGATATTGCCAATGTAGTGGAGCTACAGCATTATGTGGAGTTGGAGGATATGGTCCACATGGCTATGAAGGTGGAGAGGCAATTAAAGAGGAACGGTACAGTAAGGTATACTTCGGCTTCCTCAAATTCATAGAAACCGAAGTGGAGTAATAATGAGAGATGACATGAAGGTATCAAGACTGAACCACCTAAGGCAAAAGAAGAATTCAGTATCAAAAACAAATCTAAGGCTGAATCTCAACCACAGAAGAATTGGGACATCAAGTGCTTCAAGTGTTTGGGTTCTGGACACATTGCTTCTCAGTGTCCAAATAAGAGAGTTATGGTGATGCAAGATAGTGGAGAATTAGTGAGTGAGAGTGAGAGTGATGGTGGGGAGATGCTAGCGTTGATTGATGCTAGTGATGATGATGAAGTAGAATACCCTGCGAAAGGTGAATCCTTAGTTGCTAGGCGTGCTTTGAGTACACAAATGTGTGTTGATGACATGGAGCAGTAGAGAGAGAACATCTTCCATACTAGATGCATTGTGAATAATAAGGTGTGTAGTATGATAATAGATGGTGGGAGTTGCACCAATGTAGCTAGTACTACCCTTGTAGAGAAGTTAGGGTTACCCTTGCTAACGCATCCCAGGCCTTACAGATTGCAGTGGTTAAATGATTGTGGAGAGGTCAAAGTTAATAAACAAGTATTGGTAACATTTACTATTGGAAAGTATAGTGATGAGGTGCTTTGTGACGTAGTTCCTATGCATGCTGGGCATTTATTATTGGGAAGGGCATGGCAGTATGATAGGAAGTTGACACATGATGGGTTTAGGAATAGATATAGCTTTGTCAAAAATGGGAGAACCGTGACGCTTGTTCCTTTAACACCAAAAGAGGTCTACGAGGACCAAATAAAGATGAGGGAAAAAGAAAGACAAAATAAAAAGAGTGAGGTCGAGAATTATGAGAAGAAAAAGAAAGAGAGTGAGGCTAAAAGTGAGAGAAAAGAAAAGAGTGAGAAAGAGGGAAGAGTGAGAAAGAACTTCTTTGCAGGAGTGGGTGAGATTAGGAAAGCATATAAAGCAAGCCATTTCATGGTTTTGCTCGTGTTCAAAGAATCATATCTAACCTTTGATGACATTAATCCTTCTCTTTCTAGTGTTGTTACTTCTTTGTTACAGGAGTTTGAAGATGTGTTTCCGGAGGAAATGCCTATTGGCTTACCACCCATTAGAGGCATTGAGCATCAAATAGATTTCGTACCAGGAGCTGTCATACCCAATAGGCCAGCCTATAGAAGTAATCCCGAGGAGACCAAAGAGCTTCAAAGGCAAGTTATAGAGCTGATGAGCAAGGGGTACTTGAGAGAGCGCATGAGCCCATGTGCAGTACCAGTGCTACTAGTACCAAAGAAGGATGGGAATTGGAGAATGTGTGTTGATTGCCGAGCCATCAATAATATTACGGTAAAATATTGCCATCCCATTCCTAGGTTAGATGATATGCTGGATGAATTGCATGGAGCTTGTTTATTTTCTAAAATTGATTTAAAAAGTGGCTATCACCAAATTCGCATGAGAGAAGGTGATGAATGGAAAACTGCCTTTACAACCAAATATGGATTGTATGAATGGTTAGTTATGCCTTTTGGTCTTACTAATGCACCTAGTACTTTTATGAGATTAATGAATCATGTGTTGCGTGCATTTATAGGTCAGTTTGTTGTTGTTTATATTGATGATATTCTAGTATGAGATTAATAAGATTAATGAGCATATTGCACATTTGCATAGAGAAAGTTGTTTTTCTTGGTTTTGTTGTTGGTGCAAATGGTATAGAGATGGATCAAGAAAACAAGCATGATGGTTATTTGTTTAGGGAAAACAAGCTTTGTGTGCCTAATAGTTCTATGCGTGAGTTGCTAGTGAGAAAGGCACATAGTGGTGGCTTGATGGGTCATTTTGAGGTTAAGAAAACTTTAGAGACATTACATGAGCATTTTTATTGGCCTCAGATGAAAAAAGATGTCATTCGCATACCACATGGTTTGTATACGCCTTTACCAGTTCCTAGAGAGCCTTGGGTAGATATTTCTATGGATTTTGTTTTAGGGCTACCTAGGACTCGAAAGGGGAGAGATTCCATTTTCGTGATCGTAGATAGATTTAGCAAGATGATGCCACCAATATAGCTGATTTATTCTTCAGGGAGGTAGTGCGACTCCATGGTGTTCCAAGGAGTATTGTAGTCACTTTTGGAAGGTATTATGGGGTAAGTTAGGTACTAAACTTTTGTTTTATACTACTTGTCACCCTCAGACTGATGGTCAAACTGAAGTGGTCAATAGAACTTTATCTCAGCTTTTACGCACTATCATTAATAAGAATTTGAAATCTTAGGAAGACTGTTTGCCATTTATAGAGTTTGCCTATAATAGGAGCATTCATTCTTCTACTTCCTATTCTCCGTTTGAGATTGTTTATGGTTTTAATCCGTTGACTCCAATGGATTTGATTCCTTTGCCCGTTGATGCGAGAGCTAGCTTGGATGGTCAAAAGAAAGCGGAGTTGATAAAGTCCATTCGTGAGAAAGCGCGGCTTCACATTGAAAAGAAGAATGAGCAGTACGCTACTCAAGCTAATAAGGGTAGGAAACGTGTGATTTTTTAACCCGGCGATTGGGTTTGGGTTTACATGCGTAAGGAGAGGTTTCCAGCCCAAAGGAAATCTAAGTTGCACCCTCGAGGAGATGGTCCATTTCAGATTCTTGAGCGTATTAATGACAATGCTTATAAAGTGGATCTTCCTGGTGAGTATAACGTGTCTACTACCTTTAATGTTTCTGATCTATCTCCCTTTGATGCAGGTTCAGATTCGAGGACGAATCCTTTCGAGGAGAGGGGGAATGATGTGATCCAGAGTGCTCAGAGCATTAAAGATCTGTTGCTTGTTCCAGAAGGGCCAATTACGAGAGCACCAGCTAAGAAGATCAAGGAAGCCATGCAAGGATTTATTCAAGCTACTTTGGATGACTTCAATTCAAGTTCAATTTGCAAGAGTCCAATATTCAAGATGGGCTTGAACGAGGAGGAACTAGCCTTGGTACACTTGATTCGGGCTAACGAGGTGGCGAGCATCGGAGAGAATGATTTTTGAAGTATAATAAGGGCCAGAAGAGTAATTCTAAATTTGTAGATGCATTCCTTACGTCGAGAGCTTCGAAACGGTATATTGTGGGTTAAAATCCAACATCATATGACCAAGTTATGGCCCGTTTAAAATAAGTGGCTTTGCAGGCCAAGGCCCTGCGGGTCCTGCGAGTCCAAGTTTTTAATTTTAGGGTTTTCTCTTATTTTTAAGTTAGATTAGGGTTAGCCACCTTATATAAACACTCCTTTATGTTATTTTGAAGAGACTTTTTGACATTATTGAGTTTAATATCATTGAGAGGATTTTCTCAACTTGTTCTTGAAAGAACTTTCGACTTATCAAAGGATTTGCTAACCTTTGTGGCGTCTTATCTAGCAATCTGGGTTCTTGAGACTTAGCTTCTCAAGGGTTTGGATCTTTTATCTGAATTCTGATTATATTGGCTTTCTTGGGTTTTTGTCAATCTAGTTGTGGGTTTTTCTAGCTTGATCTAGAAGGGTTCTCATCATATAGGCTCATATCTATGCCTATTGTAGACATGTTTTGCCCTCTACTAGTTTGCACCTTCTGAATACTCTCAATGGCAACTTCATGTTGCCTCAACAGGCTTCCCATCTCATCAAACCTCACATTCATCATCTCAAATGCCTGGTGCAGTGCCTTCAAAGTGAAAGTAAGGTCTACCGTAGAAGGTTGCGCCTCACTTTTATCATCCATATTAGTTATTTGAATCTGCAAAGAGATGTTAACGAAATAGAAAAACAACAATGAACCTCACAAGCCTCACGTGTTTACACTGGCGATGTCACTCTACTCGTGTTTACACTCAAATAGGCTTTTACCCAAAGCTGTGCTCACACACTTTTGCCTTTTACCACTCTTATATTTTTTCAGTTAAGTTCTTTAGGAACTAATAACTCAATCAAGGGAAAAGTATAATCCCTCTAACAATAACAGTCCAAGAAACAAGAAAAAGGAAAAAGGAAACAAACGAACAAGAATAACAAAACCAAGAAAACAAAGGAGAGCACCAAATATGATTATTATTATTCTGATTTTTCCTTTTTTTTTTGCACTTTTTTCTTTGTAATCCCTAAATAATTGAAATTTGAATGAATTTAGGGGAAGAGGTAAAATTTGTGGATTTAAGGAAAGAAACCACAAAGATGCAAAATTGAGATAAGAAAACCCTAAAAATACTATTCATGCGATACTGCTCATGCGGCACTGTTCAAATTTATTTATTTTTTTTTTAAGAACAAGAATGAAAAAAAACAATAAAGATAGATGAATCTGACCTTGGTGCCTAAGCTCTGATACCAACTGATGAGAACCCTTCTAGATCAAGTTAGAAAAACCCACAACTAGATTGACAAGAACCTAAGAAAGCTAATATGATCAGAATTCAAATAAAAGATCCAAACCCTTGAGAAGCTAAGTCTCAAGGACCCGGATTGCTAGATAAGACGCCACAAAGGTTAGCAAATCCTTTGATAAGTCGAAAGTTCTTTTAAGAACAAGTTGAGAAAATCCTCTCAATGATATAATGTCAAAAGTGTCTCCAAAATAACATAAAGAAGTGTTTATATAAGGTGGCTAACCCTAATTTAACTTAAAAATAAGAGAAACCCCAAAAATTAAAAACCTGGATGATTTTGACCCACAATATACCATTTCGAAGCTCTCGATGTAAAGAATGTATCTACAAATTTATAATTGCTCTTCTGGCCCTTATTATACTCGTCACCTCGTTAGATCGAATCAAGTGTACTAAGGCTGGTTCTTCCTCATTCAAGCTCATCTTGAATATTGGACTCTTGCAAATTGAATTTGAATTGAAGTCATCCAAAGTAGCTTGAATAAATCCTTGCATTGCTTCTTTGATCTTCTTAGCTCGTGCTCTCGTAATTGGCCCTTCTGGAACAAGCAACGGATCTTTAATGCTCTGAGCACTCTGGATCACATCAGAGATGAATTTTCCATCGTAGGCTGAAGTTGAGAAGAATACTGGTAAAGAGGTGCTTTCTGTTTGGGATTTGTAGGATTTGGAACTGAAGAGGAGTCAGATTGTGTATCTGAGACATGGGATGGAGTAGGTACTGGACTTGAGATATGAGATTTTTGTGGTTTTGGAATACCAGGGGTTTTGTATAAGGATGGTGTATAGAAGGGTTGGTATATACTGAAAGTAGATGGTTGAAAGGGTAGAAGAGCTGACTTGGTCAACTGAGGTTGCTGATGTTGCTTTTCTGCATCAATCCTTGTAATTTCTACCTTAAGATTGCAGATTTCAGCTTCTTTTTGGTTAAACTCGGGACCTAGTATGGATCTGAGTTCTTTATCAAGCTGAATGACTCTGTTGTTCATGTCTTCATACATCTTTTCTAATTGAGTAGCAATAGAAGTAACTAGCTAAGATGTATGGTGAACTTGTGTAGCAACAACATCTACTTTGGTGTAAATCTGTTCAAGAACAGCATTTTGGGCTCTGGCATTTTGAGTTTGCCAATTGAGAACAGACTAAAACTGTTTGAGTTCTTCAGTTTGACCAGTAGGAGTAACAGGACCATGAACATAAGGGCGTGTAACAACTTTAGATGTTGGATCAGTGTGTTTTTCAAGAGAAGGGAATTGACTGTTATAACTAGATGAAGATGAAAACATCATACAGGACTTAATCAAAGGTTTTTGACTGGAAGAGGGCAAGATGTTTTCTTGTTTTAGGATTTTAAGGCCTTTGTTGTAAATTGGTAAGGGTGTCATAGAATCAGTGTGATCAGGAGGAAAAGGTTTGAATTATTTGCATGTAGTAGGAGTTCTGCTCACCTTTTTCCTTCTGCGACGCCATGTGGCATCTTCCTCATCATCCGAATAATCATTTCCTGGATCACACATATGGGCTGAAGGAACATCCCATAAAAAATGACCATCGAGTTTGCTAGGGTATATAGGATACTTTGTTGCATCAAAACTCTGTATGGGGATTTTCTATTGTGCAGTTGAAACGGCTGTGATCATTGATGTGTAAGAAAAAGACACTCTGGTTGCTTGTTCGGAAAATGGCGGCTGGAAAGTCATTCGAACTGAGCCGTCTGATTTTTTTTCTAACATAGCATCTGTAGTCTGTATCGGCTGGGAATTCTGGTGGAACTTCTCATAATTAGATAGCCATTCAAGAGGCGTGAGCTTCATAAGCTCTTGCTTCGGAATTTGTCTGGGGATTTGAACTATGGAAGGAGTTGTCTCAGTATCTGCCAAGATCATCAAAGCATCAGAGGTTGTCTGTGCTGTTGGGAGATCAAGAGCATGATTTTGTAGCCGGTACACAAGCTGATGATGGAGAGTTGCAATCTTTGAAGTGATTATCTGTTCTGCACCTTGAATCTGTATCTAAACCTTCAGAGTGGTAGGAAGGTTTTCGTCTTTGAGTGACAGATTAAAGTTGGGGTAGAAAGTGAGAAGAACACTTCCTGCATGTAAAGTTGTCAAGACGGTGCCGATGACAGCATGTTGGTATTCCTTGAATCTAGTGTCTAGTAAGGCAAGTCTGGCTGTAACAAGTAAACCTTTACGACCATGCAAAGTTAGTTCAATAGTGGACTGTCCTATGCTGCTTTTCTTAGCCGACAACATAATGCCATATCGATCCACTAACTGATGGAAGGTAGAAAGTAAATCCATGTGCTTCTCGTGATTCTCAGAAAACAACAAAATATCATTAATGTACACCGATGCATGATGAAGAATGGGCTAAAAAATCCGTGTCATGGCCTTCTGGAAGAGCGAAGGGGCAACTTTTAAACCAACATCACTATCCATTGATAATGGGCATTTGGAATGCAAAATGCTGTCTTGTATCGATCAGGAGAATGAATGCCTAACTGCCAAAATCCAGCCTTAAGATCCAATTTTGAGAAGACCTTAGCATTCTGAATATGGACAAATAATGACTGGATCTTTGGAAGAGGGAATTTATCATCTTGGAGAAAATGATTTAAAGGCTGATAATCAATAACTAGCCTTTTCTTTCCATGAACAGGCCCAATTACAAGTTGTGGGCTTAATAAGACCTTGGCTGAGCAACTCTTATCCATACTCACAGACCTGCTCCAAAAGAATATGTCCAGTCCTCTCAACTAGACCAATGCGCTTTATCAGCCTCCCAGGTAGAGCAGTATGTCACTCTTGAGATTCCTCCCAAATTAATTGCTCAGTGGAAACGAAAAGGGTATACTCACCTCCATCTTGGTGGTGTTCGACTCATCCTTACACTCCATGGCCGTAAAGGTCTACCGGTTACAGCTAGAATTGCACTGCTAGACACCAGATTCAAAGATTATCAACATGCTGTTATTGGTACAGTCCTCACAACTCTGCATGCAGGAAGTGTTCTACTCACTTTCTATCCCAATTTCAATCTGTCACTCCATGATGAAAACCTTCCTACAGCTTTGAAGGTTTAAGTACAGATTCAAGGAACAGAACAGACTGTCACTTCTAAGATAGCAACTCTGTATCACCAGCTTGTCTACTGATTGCAGAACCATGCTCTTGATCTTCCAACAACACAGTCTTCACATGATGCTTTGATGATCTTAGCAGATACTGAGACAACACCTTTCATAGTTCAGATTCCTAGACAACTTCAGAAGCATGAACTCCTAAAACTCATGCCTCTTGAATGGCTATCCAATTATGAGAAGTTCCACCAGAATTCTCAGCCAATCTAAACTTCTGATGCTATGTTCAAAAAAAGATTAGATGGCTCGATTAGAATGACTCTCCAGCCACCATCCTCGGACGAAGCACCCAGAGTTTCTTTCTCCTATACTTCAATGATCACAGCAGTCCCCAATGCACAAGAAAAGATTCCCATCCACAGTTTTGCTCCAACAGGATACCCAATATATCCTAGCAAACTTGATGGTCATTTCTTATGGGATGTTCCTCAAGCCCATATGTGTAATCCAGGCTGTCCTTGCCTCAATGATTATTCTGATGATGAGGACGATGCTCCTAAGCGTCGCAGAAAGAAAAAGGTTAGCAGAACTCCTGCTACTTGCAAACCCATCAAACCTTTTCCTCCTGATCATCTTGAGTCTATGTCACCTTTACCTATCTACACCAACGGCCTAAACATCCTCAGACAGGAGAACCTCTTGCCTTCCTCACCTCAACCACCCTTGATTAAGTCCTGTATGATGCTCTCATCTTCATCCAGTACTTACAACAGTCAGTTTTCTTCCCTTGACAAACACACGGATCTAACATCTAAGGTTGTTACAAAACCTTATGTTCATGGTCCTATAACTCCTACTGGTCAACCGGAAGAACCTAAACCATTTGAGTCTGTTCTCAACTGGCAAACTCAGAATGCTAGAGCCCAGAATGCTGTTCTGGACCAGATTCACACCAAAGTAGATGCGATTGCTGCCCAAGTTTAACATACATCCAAGCAAGTTACTTCTATTGTCTCTCAGCTAGACAAGATGTATGTAGACATGAACAACAGAGTCATTCAGCTTGACAAAGAACTCCGATCTATGATATCACATAATATCCGGGGTCCCAAGTTTAATAAAAAAGAAGCTGAAATCTGCAGTCTTAAGGTGGAACTTGCTCCTATAGATGCAGAGAAGCATTTCCAGCAACCACAGTTGGCTAAGTCAGCTCCTCTACCTTTTCAACCATCTACTCTCAAGACATACTAACCTTTCTATACACCATCCTTATATAGGCCTCTTGACCAAAGTCCCATGTTTGGTCTATCTCATACCTCTAACCCAACTCAAGCTTAGTCATCCTCCAGACCAAGAAGAACTACACCAAAACCACAAAAGACTCCTGTCCCTAGTCTAGTTCCCACTCCAGCACATACTCTATCCCATATTTAATTTGGTGGCATATAAAGTTTGTTGGCTTGTTTCAGGATGATCAGGAGGAAAAGGTTTAATGGATTTGCAAGTAACAGGAGTTCTGGTAATCTTTTTCTTTTTACGACGCCTAGGAGCATCGTCCTCATCATTAGAATAATCATCAAGGTAAGGACAGCCTGGATCACACATATGGGCTTGAGGAACATCCCATAAGAAATGACCATCGAGTTTGCTAGGATAAATTGGATATCCTGTCGAAGCAAAGTTGTGGATGGGGATCTTTTCTTGTGCAGTTGGGACTGCTGTGATCATTGATGTGTAAGAGAAAGAAACTCCGAATGCCTGTTCTGAAGATGGTGGCTGGAAAGTCATTCTAACCGAGCCATCTGATCTTTTCTCGAACATAGCATCAGAAGTTTGAAGTGGCTGAGAATTATGATGGAACTTCTCATAGTTAGATAGTCATTCGAGAGGCATGAGTTTTAGAAGTTCATGCTTCTGAAGTTGTCTAGGAATCTGAACTATGGAAGGTGTTGTCTCAGTATCTGCGAAGATCATCAAAGCATCATGTGAAGACTGTGCTGTTGGAAGATCAAGAGCATGATTCTGCAATCGGTAGACAAGCTGGTGATGCAGAGTTGCTATCTTAGAAGTGACAGTCTGTTCTGCTCCCTATATCTGTATTTGAACCTTCAAGGTTGTAGGAAGGTTGGCATCGTTGAGTGACAGATTGAAATTGGGATAGAAAGTGAGTAGAACAGTTCCTGCGTGCAGAGTTGTGAGGACTGTACCAATAACAGCATGTTGATACTCTTTGAAACGAGTATCTAGCAGTGCAAGTCTGGTTGTAACTGGTAGACCTTTACGGCCATGGAGTGTAAGGATGAGTCGAACACCACCAAGATGGAGGTGAGTATACCCTTTTCGTTTCTACTGAACAATTAATTCGGGTGGAATCTCAAGAGTAACATACTCCTCGGATGAGAGTTCTAATTCCTCGGGTTAAGGAATTTTCTCTTTTGTACAGATGGTAAGGACTAAGTAAAGGCATTAAAGACTCAGAAATCTGTGCAGACTCAGGGATATAGCTATATTCAACAAGGTTTTCTATTTTAGAAGACATGTGTTTAGTGCAAGATTTGGGTAAAGACAAAGTAGAAGACATAGAATAGGAGATAGATCTGTAGGTTGAGATGAAGATGAAGCCATGGTTTTGAAAGATGTTTTCTCTTTTGTATCCAGAAGACAAGAAACTTATCACAAATTATACCACCTCGGGCACGAACGAGAACGGGGCTCTGACACCACTCGGGGTTATCCACTCACGTTGAGTACAAAAGACGAACCAATTCGTCCCGATGAACAATATCATCTATCGGGTTACCCAAGACCAACAAAACGACCATATACCAGCAAAGGGGTCTGACTGCTTTCGCACATACCACGTTATCTTTTCGCCTGTCCGTCGGCTTTTCTTTAAACATGAACAACGTACTCACAGTCGTCGTTTCTCAACTGATGCAAGGGCTTTGGGGTTGGTAACCAACTAACTATACGAAACCTACACAAGGTTTTGTGTATAGGACGTACTCAACAAGGATAGAGATGAACAAACTCAGAGAAGAGTCTAACTTCTGGAATACTTAGAGAAAACAAGAGAAATTTTAGAAGAAAGCCATTTCAAGCTTCATTCAAGTATTTTTCAAGTATATTCAAGTATATCTTACAAAAGGGGAGGAGTTTCCTTTATATAGGAAAAGCTCCGGGAAACAAACCAACAAACTTAAGTGGTGGGACAGGTTCCCTAGCCACTTGATTAAAAACAAACAAAAACTAAAAGTAACTTTAAAAAAGCAATCTAACACGTGTGTGGTAGGACAGGACCCCTAACCACATGATTGCTAACAAACAAAAGATAAAAGTAGCTTTTGGAAAAGCAAAGCTACATTATTACAAACAAACAAAAGTCATAAAGTGACTTTATGAAAAGCAAACCAAAACAAGCCAAACCATTACATAAGTGAGATGGGGACAGGTTCATGATGTCATCTTCACTGTCGGTGTCATCATCACTAACATCGGCTGTCCCAAACACGTTGTGAGTAGATTCTAGTCGGTGTTCTACTGTATAGGAGGAAGAGCCTGTAGACTGAGGAGGTTGGCAGGACTGAGAGAAGACTGGAGAAAAGTTTTCGTAAGGATCTTGTGAGTCCTGGTACATGATGTTGTTGTAATCTGGGCGTTCTTCTTTGAACAGGAGGCCACCTGGATTTGTACTAGAAGATGGAACTGACAGGACTTCATGTTGAGGTCCTAGGGAAGTGTGTTGAATATCTATTGCTAGAGGAGGAACATGATTGAGGTCGAGGAGGAACTGCTTGAGTTCTTGAACAGTGGTAGGATCATGCTGAAGAGGAAAAGGATCAGGAAGGGTTTTCCATTCATATGCTTGGTCTTGTGTCCAAAATGATTGGGTAGCAGGATGTTGGAAATATGCCCTATGAATAATGAAAACGGAGGTGAACTTGTCTTTTTCATAGTCAGGAATCTGAGAGAGATGAAGTCTTTTAGCAATCTGTTGGAATTGTCTTCTCCACCAAGGATTGGGGGAGAACCATTCAAACATAGTCCATAAGAGCGAACCTGCAAGTGGTGGACTATTGAGGAGACTCTGAATAGCACGAAAAGGAAAGACCAATTTGGCGGCATACAAAGTGGTGAGGCACCAAATGAACCAAAGTTCATCCTCAGTGATATCCCGTTTGGGATCAATAGTAAAACCGGTGAGGAAAAGATGTTCAGGATGGAAACTGGGAAAACCAGCAGGTTGACTACGGTAGATATTGGTGAAGTAGCGAAATAGGAATTTTTTGGCAAAGTCCTGAATTTAGTGAAGGGACTGAAAAGAGAGGTTCAGAGGATAAGTCTTTTTCGTAGTTGTGGTGGTTGGAAGAGGCAAAGCCATAGCTATGAGAAGGAAGGTAGAAACAGATGTAACCAAGGTTGTAACTGGAAGGGGTCGAGTGAGAAGATCAGGGATTAGGTTCTTATCCCCTTTTATATGCTGAACTGTGAAGTCATACTTGACAAACCAATTTTTTAGTCTGAGAATATGTTTGTCTGGTAGCGTCTTGTTTTTGAAGTTCAGTATATTAGGAAAAGCTGAATTATCTAATCGAACTAGAAAGTTATGTCCGATTAAATGAAATTCAAACTTTGAATGCCGTATTTGACGGCCAAGGTCTCCTTGTAGATAACGTGGTAGTGCTTTTCAGAATCCTTGACTGACCACTGGCGTGGGGACAGTAGAATTCATGACCATTAATTTCTTCAAGGAGAACAGCTCCCTAGTACTCATTACTAGCATCCGTCTGTAGGATTCGTCGACCGACAGTTGGTATTTTGAGTGGAGGAGGATGTTGTGCAATCTGCTTTTGATGAGAACCCTTCTAGATCAAGCTAGAAAAACCCACAACTAGATTGACAAGAACCCAAGAAAGCCAATATGATCAGAATTCGGATAAAAGATCCAAACCCTTGAGAAGCTAAGTCTCAAGAACCCGGATTGCTAGATAAGACGCCACAAAGGTTAGCAAATCCTTTGATAAGTCAAAAGTTCTTTCAAGAACAAGTTGAGAAAATCCTCTCAATGATATTAAACTCAATAAAGTCAAAAGTCTCCTCAAAATAACATAAAGGAGTGTTTATATAAGGTGGCTAACCTTAATCTAACTTAAAAATAAGAGAAAACCCTAAAATTAAAAACCTGGACCTGCAGGACCCGCAGGGCCTTGGCCTGCAAAGCCACTTATTCTAAACGGGCCATAACTTGGTCATATGATGTCGGATTTTAACCCACAATATACCGTTTCGAAGCTCTCGACGTAAGGAATGCATCTACAAATTTAGAAGCAATTGATGAGAACCCTTCTAGATCAAGCTAGAAAAACCCGCAACTAGATTGACAAGAACCCAAGAAAGCCAATATGATCAAAATTCAGATAAAAGATCCATACCCTTGAGAAGTTAAGTCTCAAGAACCCAGATTGCTAGATAAGACGCCACAAAGGTTAGCAAATCCTTTGATAAGTCGAAAGTTCTTTCAATCCGGTCAAAAATCATGCCATTGTAGCTTCCCTATCTTCCTCTACATTAGCCCTAATCATAGCGATCTCCATCTCTTTATGGTAATCCTCTACACTCATCGATCCTTGGGTAAGGCTTTGTAGCTTAAGATAAAGATCCCTATAGTAATGATTAGGAATGAACCGCTTCCTCATAAGCGTCCTCAACTCTCCCCATGTAGCTATAGGCCTTTCTCGATTCCTCCTCCTATTATTCACCAATTGATCCCACCAAATAATAGCATAGTCAGTGAATTCAGTAACTGCTAGCTTTACCTTTTTCTCCTCTGAATAATTGTGACAATCAAAGATCAACTCAACCTTCTTTTCGCACTCCAAGTAAGCCTCTGGATTACTCCTTCCTTGAAACGAAGGAATAGTCACTTTGATTTTGCCTAAATCTCTATCCTCCTCATCTCTCCTATACCCCCTCTCTTGTCTACCTCTTCTATATCTTACTCTATCCCTTTCTATTCCGGATGCTCGATCATCACCATCATCTTCCCAAATTTCATTCTCTGCCTCATCCTCATCTATTAGGCTCATATCTATGCCTATTATTTTTCCCATTATGTCTTGCTTCATCATGTCTAGCCCTGTTACGCTCTCTACTAGTTTGTTCCATCTGAATACCCTCAATGGCAGCTCCATGTTGCCTCAACTGGCTTCCCATCTCATCAAACCTCCCATTCATCTTCTCAAATGCCTGGTGCATTGCCTTAAAAGTGAAAGTAAAGTCTACCGTAGAAGGTTGCGCCTCACTTTTATCATCCATATTAGTTATTTTATTTGAATTTGCAAAGAGATGTTAGCAAAATAGAAAAACAACAATGAACCTCACAAGCCTCACGTGTTTACACTCGCGATGTCACTCCACTCGTGTTTACACTCAAATAGGCTTTTACCCGAAGCTGTGCTCACACACTCTTGCCTTTTACCACTCTTGTATTTTCTCAGTCAAGTTCTTTAGGAACTAATAACTCAATCAAGGGAAAGTACCAAAGTATAATCCTTCTATCAATCACAGTTCAAGAAACAAGAAAAAGGAAAAAGGAAACAAACGAACAAGAATATAGGAAACAAGAATAACAAAACCAAGAACACAAAGGAGATCACCCAATATGATTATTTTCTTTTTTTTTTCAATCAATTTTTTTTCTCTTTTTTTTTTTTTGTAATCCCTAAATAATTGAAATTTGAAGGACAAACAACTTTGCATAAAGCAAAGGTGAAAAGCAAAAGTACAACACAACAAAAGTAAAAGACCCCAAATATCCCTCAGGTTTACTAACAGACTGTAGTAGTGCGTATGACCAGTTGCATCGACTGGAGGTGTGTTTTTTTATATACTGTAGAAGTGCCCAAACTTGCCATTTTGTTGTGGATGAACTTTCTCGAAAACTTAGATGGTCCATGACTTTAACAAAAATTTGATCTTTGATTTCCATAGGAAGTGCCTGAATAAATTCAGGGAGGTTGAAGGAAAACTTCTTCCTCATTCGTGGACCGAGAGAATTGAGAACATGGTGGACTATAACTGAAAAACCCCTAATGAAAGAAGAGGACTGATGTGGATAATGTTGGGGATAATTGTTGGTTTTATATCCACAAAAATTCCCATGTCTTCTATGAATGCATAGGGTACTCCAATAATGGTGATTGAAGTGTCCATTATCAGTGGTGGAGAAGAACCCTTGGGCTAATTGTTGAAGCCATTGCATAGTTGTCATTCGTGTCATTAGCATCAAAGAAAATTGGCTGGTGCAGACTGCGACATGTGGCAGAAAGTCTCGGAGATAGATGATGCCAAAACATTGCTGTAGTTGCTTTTTGGAAAGATGGTGATCTGGAAAGTGCAACAGTTCCTGAGCGATATGTGGCACTGGAGAATACTTTCCGTCTTGTAAGACCATTCCAAGAAATTCAACTGACTGTTGGCCTAGGATGCTCTGTTTGGCCGACAACATAATGCCATACTGATCCACAATCTGGTGAAACGTGGAAAGTAACTCCATCTGTGTCTCGTGATCAGCAGAAGACAAAAGGAGGTGGTGGAGGATAGGCTCGAAGATCCGTGTCATTGCTTTTTGAAAAATTGAGGGCGCGACTTCTAATCCGAAAAGCATGACAGTCCATTGATAGTGTACATTGGAAATGCAGAAAGCTGTCTTGTCTCGTTCTGCCGAATGGATGCCAGGTTGTCAAAATCCGGCTTTGAGATTAAACCTGGAAAAGATCTTAGCATCTCTAATGTGCACGAACAGTGATTGGATCTTAGGAAGTGGAAACTTGTCGTCTGCTAGAAAACAATTAAGAGGCTGATAGTCTATGACAAATCGTTTTTTCCCGTGAACTATTTCTGACCGCTGCTCAACAGAAAAAGCTTGACAAGCCCAATTAGAGGATGTGGTTTCAATGAGACCTTGAGACAGAAGTTGAGCACATTTATCTTGAGCTAACTTGAGGTCAGAGGGAGTCATCCCTGGAGGAGTAGCCTTGGGAGGATTGACATCTTTAGTAAGCTTAAATGGAAGCTTAATAAAGAATTGAATATTCTTCCATAGAAGGAAAGGATGAGTAAACTGACTATGATTTTCAAGACAGAAAGGGATTCCCAATTAAGCACAAGGTTAGTGTCAATGCATCGTTTAAGCACAAGTGTCAGGTTATCTAGACATCTATCAAATGAATTACCATAAACTGTAAAATCATCCATAAATACCTCAATGATTTTCTCCACATAATCAGAAAAGATACTTATCATACACCTTTGGAATGTGGCGGGAGCGTTGCAGAGTCCAAATGGCATGCGCCGGTAAGCAAATGTACCAAAGGGGCAAGTAAAGGTCGTTTTCTCTTGATCTTCTGGAGCGATAACGATCTGATTATAACCTGAGTAACCATCAAGAAAACAGTAATGAGAGTGACCACTTAAACGTTCAAGCATTTGATCAATGAATGGCAAAGGGAAGTGATCCTTGCGAGTGGCTGCATTGAGTTTACGGTAGTCAATGCAAACCCTCCATCCCGTTTGAACTCTAGTAGGTACAAGTTCATTTTCTTCATTCTTGACCACAGTGATGCCTGACTTTTTAGGAACTACCTGCACAGGACTCACCCACTTGCTATCAGAAATGGGATAGATAATCCCGACATCAAGGAGCTTCAGTATCTCTTTCTTTACGACTTCCATCATTGGTGGATTGAGGCGACGTTGTGCATCTCTCGTTGGTTTAGATCCTTCCTCTAGTAAAATGCGATGCATACACATGGAAGGACTAATACCCTTAATATCGGCAATGGTCCACCCAATCGCTGTCTTGTGATCTCGAAGCACCCTAATTAGCTTTTCTTGTTGAATTGGAGTGAGAGTTTTAGCAATGATGACTGGAAGTGTTTCATTCTCACCCAAATAAATATATTTAAGGTGTTCTGGGAGTTGCTTGAGTTCTAAAGTAGGAGCCTGCATAACAGAAGGTAAAAGTTTCTCTTAACATACTGGGACTGCTCCATCTAAGATTGCCACGGCCTCCTCTACTTCATCATCTAACTTTATCAAATTTAGTGGTTCCTTAGAATCCTCTTTCCTAATGTTTTGACATCATGAACCTGTCCCCATCTCACTTTATGTAATGGTTTGGCTTGTTTTGGTTTGCTTTTCATAAAGTCACTTTATGACTTTTGTTTGTTTGTAATAATGTAGCTTTGCTTTTCCAAAAGCTACTTTTATCTTTTGTTTGTTGGCAATCACATGGTTAGGGGTCCTGTCCTACCACACACGTGTTAGATTGCTTTTTTAAAGTTACTTTTAGTTTTTGTTTGTTTTTAATCAAGTGGCTAGGGAACCTGTCCCACCACTTAAGTTATCCTGAGAGCTCTCCTCCAACAAAGTGGAGAGTCTGGGCATTTCTTTATGACATTAAAAATACTCCTCCTGTCAATACAGATGGTCAGATATTATCCTATAGTCTGATTGATCCTTTTCCTGACTTCGACCAGATACGAGTTTGTTTGCTAAACCTAAACCTCTTATCGGATTTATTGACACTGGAGCCCAAAAGAGTATGCTTAATCCTAACATTCTTCCATCTTCTTGTTGGGAAAAACATACTGAGTATTTCAAGGCCGCCAATGGCGATATTTTTCATACCTCTTTGATTACCAAAAAACCCATTGGTATTCAATTCTTCCAAAATTGTGTTCTCCCTTTTGTGAGATATACTTGATATACTTGAAAATACTTGAATAAACACTTGAGTGAAGCTTGAAATGGGTTTCTTCTAAATTCTCTCTTGTTTTCTCTAAGTATTCCAGAAGTTAGACTCTTCTCTGAGTTTGTTCATCTCTAATAGGTACGTCCTATACACAAAACCTTGTGTAGGTTTCGTATAGTTAGTTGGTTACCAACCCCAAAGCCCTTGCATCAGTTGAGAAACGATGACTGTGAGTACGTTGTTCATGTTTAAAGAAAAGCCCACGGACAGGCGAAAAGATAACGTGGTATGCGAGAAAGCAGTTAGACCCCTTTGCTGGTATATGGTCGTTTTGTTGGTCTTGGGTAACCCGATAGATGATATTGTTCATCGGGACGAATTAGTTCATCTTTTGTACTCAACGTGAGTGGATAACCCCGAGTGAACGGGAACGGGGCTCTGATACCACCAATTTCGGATATCTATATCTGAAAAGAAATACACCAAAATCCCAAAGGACTCATGTCCCAACTCCTGTTCCTAGTCCAGTTCCCACTACAGAACATACTCCATCTCATGTTTCAGATACACAATCCGATTCATCTTCAGCATCACTTCACCAGTATTCTTCTCAGCCTCCGCTTATGATGGAAACTCCATCTCCATCTTCTTCTAGTCACTCTGAGCAATCTTTTGCTTCTCAGTCTGATGACTCCTCTTCCACAGCTCAGTCTGTCCCGACTTCCTCAGAATCTTCCTCAAATTCCTCCCGTTCAGTGCTTACAGAGACTGAACCTGCAACCTCTTCTGATTCTGAGTCAGAATTTGCAGACATTTCCAGACTCCTTATGGTCGAGCCTTCCACTAGTTCTCCTTCTCCTGGTCCTCCTTATGTTGATGAACCAGATGATGATGAAGGTTCCACTCATGGCGACCATGCTGCCTCTACAGGAACTTCACACAACTCATCAAAACCAGCGAGTTCTCACTGGTTTACCTTTGATGATATTCCACGCACAAAATGGCTAGAACGATTCCAAGAATTCACTACTTGGGTCAATGTTCAACTACTTCAACCAGGGGCCACAACTCTTAAAGTACTACAAGAGTTCACTTCTCGGTTTACTGGCTCTCTCTGAGATTGGTTTGATAGAGTGGGTCCTTATCGCCAACTCCAATTTATTCAGTTCCCTGATGTGTCTACCGCGTTGGGCATAATTTATGATCAATTTATTGGAGAACCTACTGCACCAACCATTCTATACACCATCCTTATACAGGCCTCCTGACCTGAGTCCCATGTTTGGTCTATCTCATACCTCTGACCCAACTCCAACTCAGTCCTCCTCCAGACCAAAAAGAACTGCACAAAAACCACAAAAGTCTCCTGTCCCAACTCCTGTTCCTAGTCCAGTTCCCACTACAGAACATACTCCATCTCATGTTTCAGATACACAATCTGATTCATCTTCAGCATCACTTCACCAGTATTCTTCTCAGCCTCCGCTTATGATGGAAACTCCATCTCCATCTTCTTCTAGTCACTCTGAGCAATCTTTTGCTTCTCAATCTGATGACTCCTCTTCCACAGCTCAGTCTGTCCCGACTTCCTCAGAATCTTCCTCAAATTCCTCCCGTTCAGTGCTTACAGAGACTGAACCTGCAACCTCTTCTGATTCTGAGTCAGAATTTGCAGACATTTCCAGACTCCTTATGGTCGAGCCTTCCACTAGTTCTCCTTCTTTTGGTCCTCCTTATGTTGATGAACCAGATGATGATGAAGGTTCCACTCATGGCGACCATGCTACCTCTATAGGAGCTTCACACAACTCATCAAAACCAGCGAGTTCTCATTGGTTTACATTTGATGATATTCCACGCACAAAATGGCCAGAACGATTCCAAGAATTTACTGCTTGGGTCAATGTTCAACTGCTTCAACCAGGGGCCACAACTCTTAAAGTACTACAAGAGTTCAGTTCTCGGTTTACTGGCTCTCTCCGAGATTGGTTTGATAGCGTGGTCCTTATCGCCAACTCCAATTTATTCAGTTCCCTAATGTGTCCACAGTGTTGGGCATAATTTATGATCAATTTATTAGAGAACCTACTGCAGCAACAGAGCTTGCTCGTAGAGAATACATGCAGATGAAATGTTGTTCCTTACTGCAGAAAGATCTTGATTTTCACTACAAGCGTATGTCCACTCTCTTCTATAAGCTCAATGGCTTTAATGATCCTACATTGAAGCATGTTTTCATCGCTTCTATCCCTAAGGAATTATAACCTGAGCTTCAAAGGCTTATCACTGTGAATCAGCTAAATGTTGCAGACATATTGCTCGGCAAGATCTATCAATTACTCGTTAATGCTCTTGAACGACTATGTGAGCAAAAAGAGTTTTTGAGAGATCTCATTGACAACAAACAACCTTTTCAGACTGCTTGCAAGAAGCATTATCTCAAGATCAATGCAAGTCCGAAAAAGATTGTCACTATCCCTCTAAAAAGACAGCTCACTTCCGCAAGTTTCAGTTCAAACGGTCCAGACCTAGTTCATCCAAGAAGAAGCCCTACCGCTTTTTCAGAAAGAAGGATCCGTCCCAGATGCACAAAACTAATGATTCTCGCTGCTTTATTTGCCGAAAACGAGGTCATTTTGCAAAGAATTGTCCTCACAATCAGGATAAAGCTGTGCGTCTTATTCAACACCTTCAACAATCGTCAATGTTATCTGACTCCGAAGATGTTGAATCTGGTTTTACATAACAGAATGAGTATGACGACCAAACTGGCTTTGCCATCAGCAATGATTCAACTCATGCACTTCCAATTGAAGACACAGTTCATGTCATCAGCTGTGCTCAACCAGTCATGGCATCCTCCAGTGTAAAAGCACCTATTCCATCAATCCGTATTCAAATTCTTTCTTACAGGTTTGCTAAACCTAAACCTCTTATCGGATTTATTGACACTGGAGCCCAAAAGAGTATGCTTAATCCTAACATTCTTCCATCTTTTTGTTGGGAAAAACATACTGAGTATTTCAAGGCCGCCAATGGCGATATTTTTCATACCTCTTTGATTACCAAAAAACCCATTGGTATTCAATTCTTTCAAAATTCTGTTCTTTGGACAAATGTTGTTGGTTCAACTCTTTCTGATAAAGACCTTCTCATAGGTTTTGATCTTCTTCATCAAATGTCCAAATTACAGATTATGGCCACAGGTATTCGGTTTAAACATATGTTTCTTCCATACACAGACACTCTTAAACTGTATGCTCTTTCAGACACACAATCCCCATATCAAACTTTTCAAGAAAAGTTTCTCCCTTTTTGTCCTGAAAATCATAGTCAGTTCATTCATCCTTTTCCTTTATGGAAGAATACTCAGTTCGGAGGAAGTCGGGACAGACTGAGCTGTGGAAGAGAAGTCGTCAGACTGAGAAGCAAAAGATTGCTCAGAGTGACTAGAAGAGGATGAAGATGGAGTTTCCATCATATGCGGAGGCTGAGAAGAATTCGGGGATATCCACTCACGTTGAGTACAAAAGACGAACCAATTCGTCCCGATGAACAATATCATCTATCGGGTTACCCAAGACCAACAAAACGACCATATACCAGCAAAGGGGTCTGACTGCTTTCTCGCATACCACGCTATCTTTTCGCCTGTCCGTCGGCTTTTCTTTAAGCATGAACAACGTACTTACAGTCGTCGTTTCTCAACTGATGCAAGGGCTTTGGGGTTGGTAACCAACTGACTATACGAAACCTACACAAGGTTTTGTGTATAGGACGTACTCAACAAGGATAGAGATGAACAAACTCAGAGAAGAGTCTAACTTCTGGAATACTTAGAGAAAACAAGAGAAAGTTTAGAAGAAAACCATAGTATTTCAAGTATATTTCGAGTATATCCGAGTATATCCGAGTATATCCGAGTATATCTTACAAAAGGAGAGGAGTTTCCTTTATATAGGAAAAACTCCGTGAAACAAACCAACAAACTTTAGTGGTGGGACAGGCTCCCTAGCCACTTGATTAAAAACAAACAAAAACTAAAAGTAGCTTTAAAAAAGCAATCTAACACGTGTGTGGTAGGACAGGACCCCTAACCACATGATTGCTAACAAACAAAAGATAAAAGTAGCTTTTGGAAAAGCAAAGCTACATTATTACAAACAAACAAAAGTCATAAAGTGACTTTATGAAAAGCAAACCAAAACAAGCCAAACTATTACATAAAGTGAGATGGGGACAGGTTCATGATGTCATCTTCACTGTCCGTGTCATCATCACTAATATCGGCTGTTCCAAACACGTTGTGAGTAGATTCTGGTGGGTGTTCTACTGTGTAGGAGGAAGAGCACGTGGACCGAGGAGGTTGGCGGCAGATCGAGAGAAGACGGAGAAAAGTCTTCGTAAGGATCTTGTGAGTCCCTGGTACATGATGTTGGTGTAATCGGGCGTTCTTCTTTGAACAGGAGGCCACCGGGATTTGCACTAGAGGATGGAACCGACGGGACTTCATGTTGAGGTCTTAGGGAAGTGTGTTGAATATCTCGTTCTTTGGAGGAGGAACATGGTTTAAGTCGAGGAGGAACCGCTTGAGTTCTTGACCGGTGGTAGGATCATCTTTGAAGAGGAAAAGGATGAGGAAGGGTTTTCCATTCATATGCCTGGTCTTGTGTCCAAAATGATTGGGTAACGGGATGTTGGAAATATGCCCTATGAATTATGAAAACAGAGGTGAACTTATCTTTTTCATAGTCGGGAATCGAGAGAGATGAAGTCTTTCGGCAATCTGTTGTAATTGTCTTCTCCACCAAGGAATGGGGGAGAACCATTCAAACATAGTCCATAGGAGCGAACCCGCAAGTGGTGGACTATTGAGGAGAGTCCGAATAGCATGAAAAGGAAAGACCAATTTGGTGGCATACAAAGTGGTGAGGCACCAAATGAACCAAAGTTCATCATCGGTGATATCCCGTTTGGGATCAATAGTAAAACCGGTGAGAAAAAGATGTTCGGGATGGAAAGCGGGAAAACCAAAGCGGGTTGACCACGGTAGATATTGGTGAAATAGCGAAATAGGAATTTTTTGGCAAAGTCCTGAATCTGGTGAAGGGACCGAAAAGAGAGGTCGAGAGGAAAAGTCTTTTTCGTAGTTGCGGTGGTTGGAAGAGGCGAAGCCATAGCTATGAGAGGAAGATAGAAACAGATGTAACCAAGGTTGTAAGCTGGAAGGGGTCGAGTGAGAAGATCGGGGATCGTGTTCTTATCCCCTTTATATATGCCGAATCGTGAAGTCATACTTGACAAACCAATTTTTTAGTACGAGAAGATGTTTGTCTGCAGTAGCGTCTTGTTTTTGAAGTTCAAGTATATTAGGAAAAGTCTGAATTATCTAATCGAACTATAAAGTTATGTCCGATTAAATGAAATTCAAACTTTTGAATGCCGTATTTGACGGCCAAGGTCTCCTTGTAGATAACGTGGTAGTGCTTTTCAGAATCCTTGAATTGACCACTGGCGTGGGCACAGTAGAATTCATGACCATTAATTTCTTCAAGGAGAACAGCTCCCCAGTACTCATCACTAGCATCCGTCTGTAGGATTCGGCGACCGACAGTTGGTATTTTGAGTGGTGGAGGCTGTTGTGTAATCTGCTTTAGTTGTTGGACATTGTTGTCCGATTTGGTCCCCAAAGCGGGGCAGTCTTTTTTAGCATCATTGAGAGAGGACTAGTGTAGACCGCAACATGTGGTAAAAAGTCACGGAGGTAATTGATGATGCCTAGAAATTGCTGCAGTTGTTTTCTTGTGAGATTGTGATCTGGAAAGTGTAACAGTTCTTGGCAATATGGGGCCCAGGATGATACTTTCCGTCTTTTAAGACCATACCAAGAAATTCAACCGATGTCTGGCCTAGAGTGCTCTTTTTTGCCGACAACATTATGCCATACTGATCCACAATCTGGTGAAACGTGGAAAGTAACTCCATGTGTGTCTCGTGATCAGTAGAAAACAAAAGGATGTCATCAATGTAGATAAGAGCATGATGGAGGATAGGCTCAAAAATCCGTGTCATCGCTTTTTGAAAAAGCGAAGGTGCCACTTTAAGACCGAAAGGCATTACCGTCCACTGGCAATGAGCATTAGGGATACGAAAGCTCGTTTTGTATCTTTCTGATGGATGAATGCCAAGTTGCCAAAATCCGGCCTTGAGATCAAACTTGGAAAAAATCTTTGCATCTCGGATGTGGACAAATAAGGATTGGATTTTTGGGAGAGGAAACTTGTCATCGGATAGAAAACAGTTTAAGGGCTGGTAGTCTATCACAAGTCTCTTTTTACCACGAACTATCTCTGACCGCTTCTCAACATAAAAGGCTTGGCAAGCCCAATTTGAGGTTGTGGGCTCAATTAACCCTTGTGACAAAAGCTGGCTGCATTCATCTTGGGCTAGCTTGAGGTCGAGGGAGTCATCCCTGGATGAGTGGCCTTTGTAGGATTGATATCCTCATTAAGCTTAAAAGGAAGCTTAATAAAGAACTGAGAATTCTTCCATAAAGGAAAAGGATGAATAAACTGACTATGATTTTCAGGACAAAAAGGAAGAAACTTTTCTTGAAAAGTTTGATATGGGGTTGTTGTACGTCCGAAATAGCATACGAGTTTAAGGGTGTCTGTGTATGGAAGAAACATATGTTTAAATCGATCCCCGTGGCCATAATCTGTAATTTGGACATTTGATGAAGAAGATCAAAACCTATGAGAAGGTCTTTATCAGGAAGGGTTGAACCAACAACTTTTGTCCAAAGAACACAATTTTGGAAGAATTGAATACCAATGGGTTTTTTGGTAATCAAAGAGGTATGAAAAATATCGCCATTGGCGGCCTTGAAATACTCAGTATGTTTTTCCCAACAAGAAGATGGAAGAATGTTAGGATTAAGCATACTCTTTTGGGCTCCAGTGTCAATAAATCCGATAAGAGGTTTAGGTTTAGCAAACCTGGAAGAAAGGATTTGAATACGGATTGATGTAACAGGTGCTTTTTCACTGGAGGATGCCATGACTGGTTTAGCACAGCTTATGACAGAAGCGTGTCTTCAATTGGAAGTGCATGAGTTGAATCATTGCTGATATGGCAAAGGCGGTTTGGTCATCATACTCATTCGTTCTCGTATAAACAGATTCAACATCTTCGGAGTCGATAATATTGACGATTGTTGAAGGTGTTGAATAAGACGCATGACTTTATCCTGATTGTGAGGACAATTCTTTGCAAAATGACCTCGCTTTCGGCAAATGAAGCAGCGAGAATCTTTAGTTTTGTGCATCTGGGACGAATCCTTCTTTCTGAAAAAGCGGTAGGGCTTCTTCTTGGATGAACTAGATCTGGACCGTCTGTACTGGAACTTGCGGAAGTGAGCTGTCTTTTAGAGGGACGGTGACAATCTTTTTCGGACTTGCATTTGATCTTGAGATGAGGCTTCTTTGCAAGCGATCTGAAAAGGTTGTTTGTTGTAAATGAGATCTCTCAAAAACTCTTTTTGCTCACATAGTCGTTCAAGAGCATTAACGACTAATTGATAGATCTTGCCGAACGATATGTCTGCAACATTTAACTGATTGACAGTGATAAGCCTTTGAAGCTCAGGTTGTAATTCCTTAGGGATAGAAGCGATGAAGACATGCTTCAGTGTAGGATCATTAAAGCCATTGAGCTTATAGAAGAGAGTGGACATACGCTTGTAGTGAAAATCAAGATCTTTTCATTGTAAGGAACAGCATTTCATCTCGCATGTATTCTCTACGAGCAAGCTCGTTGCTGCGAGTAGGTTCTCCAATAAATTGATCATAAATTATGCCCAACGCAGTGGACACCTCTCTGAAACCGAACAAATTGGAGTTGGCGATAAGGACCCACGCTATCAAACCAATCTCGGAGAGAGCCGAGAAACCGAGAACCGAACTCTTGTAGTACTTTAAGAGTTGTGGCCCCCGGTTGAAGCAGGTTGAACATTGACCCAAGCGGTAAATTCTTGGAATCGTTCCGGCCATTTTGTGCGTGGAATATCATCAAATGTAAACCGGTGAAAACTCATTTGGTTTTGATGAGTTGTGTGAAGCTCTGTAGAGGCGCATGGTCGCCATGAGTGGAACCTTCATCATCATCCGGTTCATCAACATAAGGAGTACCGGGAGAAGGAGAACTAGTGGAAGGCTCGACCATAAGGAGTCCGGAAATGTCTGCAAATTCGACTCGAATCGAAGAGGTTGCGAGTTCAAGATCTGTAAGTCTTTGAGGAAGACTCGGAGGAAGTCGGGACAGACCGAAATTTGTGGAAGAGAAGTCGTCGGACCGAGAAGCAAAAGATTGCTCGAGTGACTAGAAGAGGATGGAGATGGAGTTTCCATCATATGCGCGAGGCCGAGAAGAATCTTGGTGAAGTGGTGCTTTGTTTAGAATCCGGGGATGTGGTGCCGAGGATGAATCGACCGTGTATCTCGAAACATGAGATGGAGTATGTTTCGGAGTGGGAACTGGACTAGGAACAGGAGTCTTTTGTGGTTTTGGTGCGTTCTTTTTGGTCCTGGAGGATGTCCGAGTTGGAGTTGGGTCGAGGTATGAGATAGACCAAACATAGGACTCAGTCGGGGAGGCCCGTATAAGGATGGTGTATAGAAAGGTTGGTATGTCTTGAAAGTAGATGGTTGAAATGGTAGAGGAGTGATTTAGCCAATCGTGGTTCTTTGGAAATGCCTTTTCGCATCTATACGAGCAAGTTCCGCTTTAAGATCTGCGGATTTCAGCCTTCTTTTTGTTAAACTCATGACCCCGAGATATTCCGTGTTATCATAGATCCGAGTTCTTTGTCAAGCTGAATGGCTCGTTGTTCATGTCTACATACATCTTGTCTAGTTGAGAGACAATGAAGTAACTTCACGGGATGTATCTTTGAACTTGTGTAGCAACCGCATCTACTTTGGTGTGAATCTGTTCCAGAACAGCATTCTGGGCTCTGGCATTCTGAGTTTGCCAGTTAAGAACAGACTCGAACGGCTTAGGCTCTTCAGGTTGACCAGCAGGAGTAACAGGACCATGAACATAAGGTTTTGTAACAACCTTAGATGTTGGATCCGTGTGTTTGTCAAGGGAAGGAAACTGACTGTTGTAAGTACTGGATGAAGATGAGAACATCATACAGGACTTAATCAAGGGTGGTTGAGGTGAGGAAGGCAAGAGGTTCTCTTGTCTGAGGATTTTTAGGCCTTTGGTGTAGATAGGTAAAGGTGACATAGACTCGGGATGATCGGGAGGAAAAGGTTTAATGGGTTTGCAAGTAGCGGGAGTTACGGTAACCTTTTTCTTTTTGCGACGCTTAGGAGCATCGTCCTCATCATCGAGAATAATCATCGAGGCAAGGACACTGGATCACACATATGGGCGTGAGGAACATCCCATAAGAAATGACCATCGAGTTTGCTAGGATAAATTGGATATCTGTTGAAGCAAAGCCGTGGATGGGAATCTTTTCTTGTGCGATTGGGACTCTTTGTGATCATTGATGTGTAAGAGAAAGAAACTCGGGTGCCTGTTCCGAAGATGGTGGCTGGAAAGTCATTCTAACCGAGCCGTCCGATCGTTTCTCGAACATAGCATCGAGAAGGTTGAAGTGGTGAGAATTCGGTGGAACTTCTCATAGTTGGATAGCCATTCAAGAGGCATGAGTTTTAGGAGTTCATGCTTCGAAGTTGTCTAGGAATCGAACTATGGAAGGTCTTTGTCTCGATTGTCTCGCTAGGATCATCAAAGCATCATGTGAAGACTGTGTTGTTGGAAGATCAAGAGCATGGTTACGCAATCGATAGACAAATTTGGTGATGCGAGTTGCTATTTTAGAAGTGACAATCTGTTTCGCTCCCTGGATCTCGTACTTGAACCTTCAAGGTTGTAGGAAGGTTGGCATCGTTGAGTGACAGATTGAAATTGGGATAGAAAGTGAGTAGAACACTTCCTGCATGCAGAGTTGTGAGGACTGTACCAATAACAGCATGTTGATACTCTTTGAAACGAGTATCTAGCAGTGCAAGCCTGGCTGTAACAGGTAGACCTTTACGGCCATGGAGTGTAAGGATGAGTCGAACACCACCAAAATGGAGGTGAGTATACCCTTTTCGTTTCCACTGAACAATTAATTCAGGTGGAATCTCAAGAGTAACATCTTCGCTCGCTTGGGAGGCCGATAAAGCGCGCTTTGGTCAAGTCTAGAAGACTGGACATATTCTTTTGGAGCAGGTCTATTAGTATGGATGAGAGTTCTAATTCCTCGGGTTAAGGAATTTTCTCTTTTGTACAGATGGTAAGGACTGAGTAAAGGCATGGAAGACTCAGAAATCTGTGCAGACTCAGGGATATAACTATATTCAACAAGGTTTTCTATTTTAGATGCCATGTGTTTAGTGCAAGATTTGGGTAAAGACAAAGTAGAAGACATAGAAATAGGAGATAGATCTGTAGGTTGAGATGAAGATGAAGCCATGGTTTTGTAAGCTGTTTTCTCTTTTGTATCCAGAAGACAAGAAACTTATCATAAATTATACCACCTGATTCAGAAAAGGAAAGACCAATTTGGTGGCATACAAAGTGGTGAGGCACCAAATGAACCAAAGTTCATCATCAGTGATATCCCGTTTGGGATCAATAGTAAAACCGGTGAGAAAAAGATGTTCAGGATGGAAACTGGGAAAACCAGCAGGTTGACCACGGTAGATATTGGTGAAATAGCGAAAAGGCCACTCGTCCAGGGATGACTCCCTCTGACCTCAAGCTAGCCCAAGATGAATGCAGCTAGCTTTTGTCACAAGGGTTAATTGAGCCCACAACCTCAAATTGGGCTTGCCAATCCTTTTATGTTGAGAAGCGGTCAGAGATAGTTCGTGGTAAAAAGAGACTTGTGATAGACTACCAGCCCTTAGACTGTTTTCTATCTAATGACAAGTTTCCTCTCCCAAAAATCCAATCCTTATTTGTCCACATCCGAGATGCAAAGATTTTTTCCAAGTTTGATCTCAAGGCCAGATTTTAGCAACTTGGCATACATCTAGCAGAACGGGACAAGACAGCTTTCTGCATTCCCAATGCACACTATCAATGGACTGTCATGCTTTTCAGATTAAAAGTCGCGCCCTCACTTTTTCAAAAAGCGATGACACGGATCTTCGAGCCTATCCTCCACCATGCTCTTATCTACATTGATGACATCCTTTTGTCTTCTACTGATCACGAGACACACATGGAGTTACTTTCCACGTTTCACCAGATTGTGGATCAGTATGGCATTATGATAGTCAGTTGAATTTCTTGGTATGGTCTTAAATGACGGAAAGTATTCTCCAGGGCCACATATCGCTCAGGAACTGTTGCACTACAGTAATTTTTTGGCATCATCTATCTCCAAGACTTTCTGCCACATGTTGCAGTCCACACCAGTCAATTTTCTTTGATGCTAATGAAAGCTGCCTCACTTTGGAAGTCTATCCAAATGGCAACTATCCAATGGCCCCAACAATTAGCCCAAGGGTTCTTCTCCACCACTGATAATGGCCACTTCAATCACCATTATTGGAGTACCCTATGCATTCATAGAAGATATGGGAATTTTTGTGGATATAAAACCTGCAAGCCTCCACGGCATTATCCGGACCATTTCTTCAGTGGTTTTCTTATTACTCTCAATTTAAGAATGACGACGCAGTTATCTTTTAATCTCCCTGACTTTATCCAAGCACTTCCTATGGAGATCCAAAGACAGATTTTTGACAAGGTTACAAACCATCTGAGTTATCTTGAGAGTTCTCCTCCAACAAAGTGAAAAATTTGGGCACTTATGTATGACATTAAAACTACTCCTCCTGTCAATACAGATGGTCAGATTTTATCCTATAGTCTGATTGATCTTTTTCCTGACTTCGACCAGATGCACGAGTTTGTTTTTCGTCCTATAACATCCTTTTTCCATGTTATTGATGAAGATACAAACTGTGGTCATGATTTAATTTGCAATGCCATGCCTCAAGCATATTGTGCTTTTTGGCTTTTGTTCAACATGTATCCTACGGCAGTTCTGTTTGATCCTTAACTCATCCACCGAAGTCGTCGATACAATCATGGATGATGGTTTGATCGCTTGTTCTCCCCCATCTTTGCGAATCATCTCACTCTGCAGCTTCTTGATGGCCACCATATTTCTCAGCCTATATTTGTGAGATTGTGAGCTGGAAAGTGTAACAGTTCTTGGGCGATATGTGGCCCAGGATGATACTTTCCGTCTTTTAAGACCATACCAAGAAATTCAACTGATGTCTGGCCTAAAGTGCTCTTTTTTGCCGACAACATAATGCCATATTGATCCACAATCTGGTGAAACGTGGAAAGTAACTCCATGTGTCTCTCGTGATCACACTATTGCCGTACCTCTTACTGATGTTGTTAAAAAGAATGTTGCATTTACTTGGAGTGTTGAACAAGATAAAGCATTCATTGATCTTAAAGAAAGGTTATGTTCTGCACCTATTCTAGCATTACCTAATTTTAATCGTACTTTTGAGATTGAATGTGATGCCTGGAATAGGTATTGGAGCTACCCTACCTATGATAAGGACCTCTACGCGCTTGTGAGGGCCTTGGAAACTTGGCAATATTACTTATGGCCTAAGGAGTTTGTGATACACACAGATCATGAATCCTTAAAGCATCCAAAGAGTCAACGTAAGTTGAATCGAAGGCATGCTACTTGGATGGAGTACATTGAGACATTTCCCTATGTCATTCGATATAAACAAGGTAAAGAGAACATAGTTGCCGATGCATTATCTCGGAGGTATGTGCTTCTTAATTCTTTGAGTGCCAAAATACTTGGATTTGAGTATTTTAAGGAATTATATGCCAATGATTCTGATTTTATTGATGTGTTTGCTATATGTGACAAAGAATCATTCGGTAAATTTTATAAGCATGATGGTTATTTGTTTAGGGAAAACAAGCTGTGTACCTATAGTTCTATGCATGAGTTGCAAGTGAGAGAGGCACATAGTGGTGGCTTGATGGGTCATTTTGGGGTTAAGAAAACTTTAGAGACATTACATAAGCATTTTTATTGGCCTAAGATGAAAAAGGATGTCATTCGCATATGTAATCACATGGTTTGTATACGCCTTTGCCAGTTCCTAGAGAGCCTTGGGTAGATATTTCTATGGATTTTGTTTTAGGGCTACCTAGGACTCGAAAGGGAAGAGATTCCATTTTCGTGATCATAGATAGATTTAGCAAGATTGGAACCTTCATCATCATCTGGTTCATCAACATAAGGAGGACCAGGAGAAGGAGAACTAGTGGAAGGCTCGACCATAAGGAGTCTGGATATGTTTGTAAATTCTGACTCAGAATCAGAAGAGGTTGCAGGTTCAGTCTCTGTAAGTGCTGGACAGGAGGAATTTGAGCAAGACTCTGAGAAAGTTAGAACAGACTGAGCTGTGGAAGAGGAGTCATCAGACTGAGAAGCAAAAGATTGCTTAAAGTGACTGGCAGAAGATGGTGATGGAGTTTCCCTCATAAGTGGAGGCTGAAAAGAATACTGGTAAAGAGGTACTTTCTGTTTAGGATCTGGAGGATGTGGAGCTGAGGATGAATCAGATTGTGTATCAGAAACATGGGATGGAGTATGTTCTGGAGTGGGAACTGGACAAGGGACAGGATTCTTTTGTGGTTTTGGTGTAGTTCTTTTTGGTCTGGAGGATGACTGAGCTTGAGTTGGGTTAGAGGTATGAGATAGACCAAACATGGGACTCTGGTCAAAAGGCCTATATAAGGATGGTGTATAAAAAGGTTGGTATGTCTTGAAAGTAGATGGTTGAAAAGGTAGAGGAGCTGACTTAGCCAATTGTGGTTGCTGGAAATGCCTTTCTGCATCTATACGAGCAAGTTCCGCCTGAAGACTGCGGATTTCAGCTTCTTTTTTATTAAACTCGAGACCCCAGATATTCTGTGTTATCATAGATCGGAGTTCTTTGTCAAGCTGAATGACTCTGTTGTTCATGTCTACATACATCTTGTCTAGCTGAGAGACAATAGAAGTAACTTGCTGGGATGTATGTTGAACTTAGGTAGCAACCGCATCTACTTTTGTGTGAATCTGTTCCAGAACAGCATTCTGGGCTCTGGCATTCTGAGTTTGCCAGTTGAGAACAGACTTGAATGGCTTAGGTTCTTCAGGTTGACCAGTAGTAGTAACAGGACCATGAACATAAGGTTTTGTAACAACCTTAGATGTTGGATCCGTATGTTTGTCAAGGGAAGGAAACTGACTGTTGTAAGTACTGGATGAAGATGAGAACATCATACAGGACTTAATCAAGGGTGGTTGAGGAAGGCAAGAGGTTCTCTTGTCAGGTAAAGGTAACATAGACTCAGGATGATTAGGAGGAAAAGGTTTAATGGGTTTGCAAGTAGTAGGAGTTCTGCTAACCTTTTTCTTTCTGCAACGCTTAGGAGCATCGTCCTCATCATTAGAATAATCATCGAGGCAAGGACAGCCTGAATCACACATATGGGCTTGAGAAACATCCCATAAGAAATGACCATCGAGTTTGCTAGGATATATTGGATATTCTGTTGAAGCAAAGCTATGGATGGGGATCTTTTCTTGTGCAGTTGGGACTGCTGTGATCATTGATGTGTAAGAGAAAGAAACCCTGGGTGCTTGTTCTGAAGATGGTGGTTGGAAAGTCATTCTAACCGAGCCGTCTGATCTTTTTTCGAACATAGCATCAGAAGTTTGAAGTGGCTGAGAATTCTAGAGGAACTTCTCATTGTTGGATAGCCATTCGAAAGGCAGGAGTGTTAGGAGTTCATGCTTCTAAACTATGGAAGGAGTTGTCTCAGTATCTGCTAGGATCATCAAAGCATCATGTGAAGATTGTGCTGTTTGATGAGAACCCTTCTAGATCAAGCTAGAAAAACCCACAACTAGATTGACAAAAACCCAAGAAAGCCAATATGATCAAAATTCAGATAAAAGATCCAAACCCTTGAGAAGCTAAGTCTCAAGAACCCAGATTGCTAGATAAGACGCCACAAAGGTTAGCAAATCCTTTGATAAGTCGAAAGTTCTTTCAAGAACAAGTTGAGAAAATCCTCTCAATGATATTAAACTCAATAATGTCAAAAGTCTTTTTTCAAAATAACACAAAGGAGTGTTTATATAAGGTGGCTAATCCTAATCTAACTTAAAAATAAGAGAAAACCCTAAAATTAAAAACCTGGACCCGCAGGACCCGCAGGGCCTTGGCCTGCAAAGCCACTTATCTTAAACGGGCCATAACTTGGTCATATGATATCGGATTTTAACCCACAATATATCGTTTCGAAGCTCTCGACGTAAGGAATGCATCTAAAAATTTAGAATTACTCTTCTGGCTCTTATTATACTTCAAAAATCATTCTCTCCGATGCTCGCCACCTCGTTAGCCCGAATCAAGTGTACCAAGGCTGGTTCCTCCTCGTTCAAGCCCATCTTGAATATTGGACTCTTGCAAATTGAACTTGAATTGAAGTCATCCAAAGTAGCTTGAATAAATCCTTGCAAATTGAACTTGAATTGAAGTCATCCAAAGTAGCTTGAATAAATCCTTGCATGGCTTCCTTGATCTTCTTAGCTCGTGCTCTCGTAATTGGCCCTTCTGGAACAAGCAACGGATCTGTAATGCTCTGAGCACTCTGGATCACATCACTGTTGGAAGATCAAGAGCATGATTTTGCAATCGGTAGACAAGCTGGTGATGCAAAGTTGCTGTCTTAGAAATGACAGTCTATTCTACTCCCTGAATCTGTACTTGAACCTTCAAGGTTGTAGGAAGGTTGGCATCATTGAGTGACAGATTGAAGTTGGGATAGAAAGTGAGTAGAACACTTCCTGCATGCAGAGTTGTGAGGACTGTGCCAATAACAGCATGTTGATAATCTTTGAATCTGGTGTCTAGCAGTGCAAGTCTGGCAGTAACTGGGAGACCTTTTCGGCCATGAAGTGTGAGGATTAGTCGAACACCACCAAAATGAAGGTGAGTGTACCCTTTTTGTTTCCACTGAACAATTAATTTGGGTGGAATCTCAAGAGTGACATACTGCTTTGCTTGGGAGGCTGATAAAGCGCACTGGTCTATTCTAGAAGACTGGACATATTCTTTTGGAGCAGGTCTATTATGAATGAGAGTTCTAATTCCTCGGGTTAAGGAATTTTCTCTTTTGTACAAATGGTAAGGGCTAAGTAATCTGTGCAGATTTGGGAATATATTCAACAAGGTTTTCTATTTTGGAAGCTAGGTGTTTAGTGCAAGATTTGGGTAAAGACAAAGTAGAAGACATAGAAATAGGAGATAGATCTGTAGGTTGGGATGAAGATGAAGCCATGATTTTGAAAGATGTTTTCTCTTTTGTATCCAGAAGACAAGAAACTAATCACAAATTATACCACCTCAGGTAAGTTAGGTACTAAACTTTTGTTTTCTACTACTTGTCACCCTAAGACTGATGGTCAAACTGAAGTGGTCAATAGAACTTTATCTCAGCTTTTGCACACTATCATTAATAAGAATTTAAAATTTTGGGAAGACTGTTTGCCATTTATAGAGTTTGCATATAATAGGAGCATTCATTCTTCTACTTCCTATTCTCCGTTTGAGATTGTTCATGGTTTTAATCCGTTGACTCCAATGGATTTTATTCCTTTGCCCGTTGATGCGAGAGCTAGCTTGGATGGTCAAAAGAAAGCGGAGTTGATAAAGTCCATTCATGAGAAAGCACGGCTTCACATTGAAAAGAAGAATAAGCAGTACGCTACTCAAGGTAATAAGGGTAGGAAACGTGTGATTTTTGAACCCGGCGATTGGGTTTGGGTTCACATGCGTAAGGAGAGGTTTCCAGCCCAGAGGAAATCTAAGTTGCGCCCCCGAGGAGATGGTCCATTTCAGATTCTTGGGCGTATTAATGACAACATGATGTGATCCAGAGTGCTCAGAGCATTAAAGATCCGTTGCTTGTTCCAGAAGGGCCAATTATGAGAGCACGAGCTAAGAAGATCAAGGAAGCCATGCAAGGATTTATTCAAGCTACTTTGGATGACTTCAATTCAAGTTCAATTTGCAAGAGTCCAATATTCAAGATGGGCTTGAACGAGGAGGAACTAGCCTTGGTACACTTGATTCGGGCTAACGAGGTGGCGAGCATCGGAAAGAATGATTTTTGCAGTATAATAAGGGCCAGAAGAGTAATTCTAAATTTGTAGATGCATTCCTTACGTCGAGAGCTTCGAAACGGTATATTTTAGGTTAAAATCCGACATCATATGACCAAGTTATGGCCCGTTTAAAATAAGTGACTTTGCAGGCCAAGGCCCTGCGGGTCCAAGTTTTTAATTTTAGGGTTTTCTCTTATTTTTAAGTTAGATTAGGGTTAGCCACCTTATATAAACACTCCTTTATGTTATTTTGAAGAGACTTTTGACATTATTGAGTTTAATATCATTGAGAGGATTATCAAGGGTTTGGATCTTTTATCTGAATTCTGATCATATTGGCTTTCTTGGGTTTTTGTCAATCTAGTTGTGGGTTTTTCTAGCTTGATCTAGAAGGGTTCTCATCAGTTGGTATCAGAGCTTAGGCACCAAGGTCAGATTCATCTATCTTTATTTTTTTTTTCTCATTCTTGTTTGAGATTTTTCATTCTTGTTCTAGCATAAAAAAAACAAAAAAAAAGAGCAAAAAAAAAATTGATTGAAAAAAAAAAGAAAAAAAATCACATTAATAATAATCATATTGGGTGATCTCCTTTGTGTTCTTGGTTTTGTTATTCTTGTTTCCTATATTCTTGTTCGTTTGTTTCCTTTTTCCTTTTTCTTGTTTCTTGAACCGTGATTGTTAGAAGGATTATACTTTGGTACTTTCCCTTGATTGAGTTATTAGTTCCTAAAGAACTTGACTGAGAAAATATAAGAGTGGTAAAAGGCAAGAGTGTGTGAGCACAGCTTCGGGTAAAAGCCTATTTGAGTGTAAACACTAGTGGAGTGACATCGCGAGTGTAAACACGTGAGGCTTGTGAGGTTCATTGTTGTTTTATTATTTTGCTAACATCTCTTTGCAGATTCAAATAACTAATATGGATGATAAAAGTGAGGCGCAAAAGGCAATGCACCAGGCATTTGAGAAGATGAATGCGAGGTTTGATGAGATGGGAAGCCAGTTAAGGCAACATGGAGCTGCCATTGAGGGTATTCAGAAGGAGCAAACTAGTAGAGAGCGTAACAGGGCTGGACATGATGAAGCAAGACATAATGGAAAAAATAATAGGCATAGATATGAGCCTATAGATGAGGATGAGGCAGAGAATGAAATTTGGGAAGATGAGGTAGACAAGAGGGGTATAGGAGAGATGAGGAGGATAGAGATTTAGGCAAAATCAAAGTGACTATTCCTTCGTTTCAAGGAAGGAGTAATCCAGAGGCTTACTTGGAGTGGGAAAAGAAGGTTGAGTTTATCTTTGATTGTCATAATTATTCAGAGGAGAAAAAGGTAAAGCTAGCAGTTATTGAATTCACTGACTATGCTATTATTTGGTGGGATCAATTGGTGAATAATAGGAGGAGGAATCGAGAAAGGCCTATAGCTACATGGGGAGAGTAGAGGATGCTTATGAGGAAGCGGTTCATTCCTAATCATTACTATAGGGATCTTTATCTTAAGCTACAAAGCCTTACCCAAGGATCGATGAGTGTAGAGAATTACCATAAAGAGATGGAGATCGCTATGATTAGGGCTAATGTAGAGGAAGATAGGGAAGCTTGCCAATGTAGTGGAGCTACAACATTATGTGGAGTGGGAGGATATGGTCCACATGGCTATGAAGGTGGAGAGGCAATTAAAGAGGAAGGGTACAGTAAGGTATACTTCGGCTTCTTCAAATCCATGGAAACCGAAGTGGAGTAATAATGAGAGACTACATGAAGGTATCAAGACTGAACCACCTAAGGCAAAAGAAGATTTCAGTATCAAAAACAAATCTAAGGCTGAATCTCAACCACAGAAGAATCGAGACATCAAGTGCTTCAAATGTTTGGGTTCTGGACACATTGCTTCTCAGTGCCCAAATAAGAGAGTTATGGTGATGCAAGATAGTGGAGAATTAGTGAGTGAGAGTGAGAGTGATGGTGGGGAGATGCCAGAGTTGATTGATGCTAATGATGATGATGCAATAGAATATCCTGCGAAAGATGAATCCCTAGTTGCTAGGCGTGCTTTGAGTACACAAATAAGTGTTGATGACATGGAGCAGCAGAGAGAGAACATCTTCCATACTAGATGCATTGTGAATAATAAGGTGTGTAGTATGATAATAGATGGTGGGAGTTGCACCAATGTAGCTAGTACTACCCTTGTAGAGAAGTTAGGGTTACCCTTGCTAACGCATCCCAGGCCTTACAGATTGCAGTGGTTAAATGATTGTGGAGAGGTCAAAGTTAATAAGCAAGTATTGGTAACATTTACTATTGTAAAGTATAGTGATGAGGTGCTTTGTGACGTAGTTCCTATGCATGCTGGGCATTTATTATGATGGGTTTAGGAAGGCATAGATATAGCTTTGTCAAAAATGGGAGAACAGTGACGCTTGTTCCTTTAACACCAAAAGAGGTCTACGAGGACCAAGTAAAGATGAGGGAAAAAGAAAGACAAAATAAAAAGCGTGAGGTCGAGAGTTATGAGAAGAAAAAGAAAGAGAGTGAGGCTAAAAGTGAGAGAAAAGAAAAGAGTGAGAAAGAGGGAAGAGTGAGAAAGAACTTCTTTGCAGGAGTGGGTGAGATTAGGAGAGCATATAAAGCAAGCCATTTCATGGTTTTGCTTGTGTTCAAAGAATCATATCTAACCTTTGATGACATTAATCCTTCTCTTTCTAGTGTTGTTACTTCTTTGTTACAGGAGTTTGAAGATGTGTTTCCGGAGGAAATGCCTATTGGCTTACCACCCATTAGAGGCATTGAGCATCAAATAGATTTCGTACCAGGAGCTGTCATACCCAATAGGCCAGCCTATAGAAGTAATCCCGAGGAGACCAAAGAGCTTCAAAGGCAAGTTATAGAGCTGATGAGCAAGGGGTACGTGAGAGAGAGCATGAGCCCATGTGCAGTACCAGTGCTACTAGTACCAAAGAAGGATGGGAATTGGAGAATGTGTGTTGATTGCCGAGCCATCAATAATATTACGGTAAAATATCGCCATCCCATTCCTAGGTTAGATGAATTGCATGGAGCTTGTTTATTTTCTAAAATTGATTTAAAAAGTGGCTATCACCAAATTCGCATGAGAGAAGGTGATGAATGGAAAACTGCCTTTAAGACCAAATATGGATTGTATGAATGGTTAGTTATGCCTTTTGGTCTTACTAATGCACCTAGTACTTTTATGAGATTAATGAATCATGTGTTGCGTGCATTTATAGGTCAGTTTGTTTGCGATGTGTGTTAGATGTTTTGAGGAAAGAAAAGTTGTATGCTAATTTTAAGAAATGTTCTTTTTGCATAGAGAAAGTTGTTTTTCTTGGTTTTGTTGTTGGTGCAAATGGTATAGAGATGGATCAAGAAAAGGTTAAGGCTATTAGTGAGTGGCCAACGCCTAAGAGCATCAGTGAGGTAAGGAGCTTTCATGGTTTAGCTAGTTTTTATCGGCGATTTGTTAAGGATTTTAGCACTATTGCTGCACCTCTTACTGATGTTGTTAAAAAGAATGTTGCATTTACTTGGAGTGTTGAACAAGATAAAGCATTCATTGATCTTAAAGAAAGGTTATGTTCTGATCCTATTCTAGCATTACTTAATTTTAATTGTACATTTGAGATTGAATGTGATGCCTCAGGAATAGGTATTGGAGCTGTTTTGATGCAGGATCGAAGGACCATTGCTTATTATCTTGAGAAAAAGATTGAGCAATATGCTACTCAAGCTAATAAGGGTAGGAAATGTGTGATTATTGAACCCGGTGATTGGGTTTGAGTTCACATGCGAAAGGAGAGGTTTCCAACCCAAACGAAATCTAAGTTGCACCCTCGAGGAGATGGTCCATTTCAGATTCTTGAGCGTATTAATGACAATGCTTATGAAGTGGATCTTCCTGGTGAGTATAACGTGTCTGCTACCTTTAATGTTTCTGATCTTTCTCCCTTTGATGCAGGTTCAGATTCGAGGACGAATCCTTTCGAGGAGAGGGGGAATGATGTGATCCAGAGTGCTCAGAGCATTAAAGATCCGTTGCTTGTTCCAGAAGGGCCAATTACGAGAGCACGAGCTAAGAAGATCAAGGAAGCAATGCAAGGATTTATTCACGCTACTTTGGATGACTTCAATTCAAGTTCAATTTGCAAGAGTCCAATATTCAAGATGGGCTTGAACGAGGAGGAACTAGCCTTGGTACACTTGATTCGGGCTAACGAGGTGGCGAGTATCGGAAAGAATGATTTTTGAAGTATAATAAGGGCCAGAAGAGTAATTCTAAATTTGTAGATGCATTCCTTACGTCGGGAGCTTCGAAACGGTATATTGTGGGTTAAAATCCGACATCATATGACCAAGTTATGGCCCGTTTAGAATAAGTGGCTTTGCAGGCGAAGGTCCTGCGGGTCCTGCTTTATGTTATTTTGAGGATACTTTTGACATTATTGAGTTTAATATCATTGAGAGGATTTTCTCAACTTGTTCTTGAAAGAACTTTCGACTTATCAAAGGATTTGCTAACCTTTGTGGCATCTTATCTAGCAATCTGGGTTCTTGAGACTTAGCTTCTCAAGGGTTGGATCTTTTATCTGAATTCTAATCATATTAGCTTTCTTGGGTTTTTGTCAATCTAGTTGTGGGTTTTTCTAGCTTGATCTAGAAGGGTTCTCATCACAACACTTATAAAGTGGATCTTCCTGGTGAGTATAACATGTCCGCTACCTTTTATGTTTCTGATCTTTCTCCCTTTGATGCAGGTTCAGATTCAAGGACGAATCCTTTTGAGGAGAGGGGGAATGATGTGATCCAGAGTGCTCAGAGCATTAAAGATCCGTTGCTTGTTCCAGAAGGGCCAATTACGAGAGCACGAGCTAAGAAGATCAAGGAAGCAATGCAAGGATTTATTCAAGCTACTTTGGATGACTTCAATTCAAGTTCAATTTGCAAGAGTCCAATATTCAAGATGGGCTTGAACGAGGAGGAACTGGTAGTATTGTTAGGGTACACCAAATTTAAAACCTTACTAATAATATAAATAGCTAATATAGGGAAAGTAAGGATCGATCCCACGAAGACTAGTTTGTTTTATTTATTATCAATTTTAAAATAAAGACTTAAAATAAAATAATAATAATAATAATAATAATAATAATACCAATTATAAATAAAAGGGGGGTTTAATGAATTTTTAACTAAATTGCAAGAAATAAAGAAACTAAAATATTAAATTAATAATTTAAAATGAACTCTAATTAAGTGAGGAAGAAGTAATAATAATGAAAACTTTGGTCAAAGGATCGTTCGCCACCACCAAACATGTATAGAATATTTATTCTATCATCAATTTCCATTGAAACTATCAACCGTAGATAACAATAAGCTCTGTTAATCCCTATCTTTCCTTACTGAGTCATTAGGCAAAACAAGCTCTTCACCCAATCTCTAACCATTAAATAATTTAGAACATGCTCTCTAAATTTAAGATAATGGAAGCATTAAGCAGAGAAAGATTTTAGGTTGATCTAGGCAATAAACACACAAGCTCGGATTATTTAACCTAGGTTATATTCTGCAATTAAAATCACGGATTCCAATCTGCTACTAATGATTAAAATATCAAGACAATTACGGATCAAGAATTTTAATCTAGCAATAGAATTTATTCAAGCCCTATCTATTTGGCCACTTAAACAAGTCAAGAATAAAATCATAAACCTTTATAACAGAAGAACATAAACAATCTCAATTAAAGAAATTTAATGATAGAAATTAATTATTAATTAAATAGCATGTTTGGGGTTTTGAATTCACCCTTAACCAAATAGAAAATTTAGCCTAACATAATTAAATTGGGAACAAAAGAGTAGATAAAACCAGTCATAGGAATTAATTCAAGTGTTGGCTGCTTCAATTTAATTCTTCCGACTTCTCCTTATTTTTCTCTTCTTGCGGCTGCTTCTTGTCTTTAATTCTTGGCTGCCGAATTCTCTTTATGTCTTGTGGCTACCGAAATCCCCACTTCAATTGCCGCTTGTCTTATGCTTTTATAGTGCATGGCGAATTCTCTAAGCAATGAATTTGCTTTCCATTTAGCCTTGCACGTGAAGCCCACTTGAAGCCACCGACCTTTGCCAACTCTAAAGCCAAAAGCCCAAATTCACATGCATGCATATTGGCTGCTTGAATTTCCATTGCTTAATTTCTTTTATTTCCATGCACATGCAATTTGTTTCCTACAATGTAAGCCATGCATGATAATTTAATTAAATCAAATATTTCTTGACTTGATTTAATTAAATCTCTTTATTTCTTTCCCATTTCTGAGTATTCCGAGTAGATTTCATCCCGAATATTCCGATTTAATTCCTCTTTAATCCCATAATATACTAAAATAACAAAATATAAAAATTAAGATTAAGAATTAATATAATAAAATATAATTTAATAAAATAACTAAATTAAAAATTAACTAAAATAATTATAATATTTAATACTAAAACAAGAAAAAGATGGAGAAATTAATAATAAAATTATAGAAAATATGTGCTTATCAGGAACCAGCGTTGGTACACTTGATTCGAGCGAACGAGGTGGGGAGCATCCGAGAGAATGATTTTTGAAGTATAATAAGGGCCAAAAGAGTAATTCTAAATTTGTAGATGCATTCCTTACGTCGAGAGCTTTGAAACAGTATATTGTTGGTTAAAATCCGACATCATATGACCAAGTTATGGCCCATTTAATATAAGTGGCTTTGCAGGCCAAGGCCCTGCGGGTCCAGGTTTTTAATTTTAGGGTTTTCTCTTATTTTTAAGTTAGATTAGGGTTAGTCACCTTATATAAACACTCCTTTATGTTATTTTGAAGGGACTTTTGACATTATTGAGTTTAATATCATTGAGAGAATTTTCTCAACTTGTTCTTGAAAGAACTTTCGACTTATCAAAAGATTTGCTAACCTTTGTGGCGTCTTATCTAGCATTCCGGGTTCTTGAGACTTAGCTTCTCAAGGGTTTGAATCTTTTATCCGAATTCTGATCATATTGGCTTTCTTGGGTTTTTGTCAATCTAGTTGTGGGTTTTTCTAGCTTGATCTAGAAGGGTTCTCGTCATTATTTGCTAGAAAAACCCAACACTAGATTGACAAGAACCCAAAAAAGCCAATATGATTAGAATTCGGTTAAAAGATCCAAACCACTGTGAAGCTAAGTCTCAAGAACCCGGATTGCAAGATAAGATGCCACAAAGGTTAGTAAATCCTCTGATAAGTCGAAAGTTCTTTCAAGAACAAGTTGAGAAAATCCTCTCAATGATATAAGGTGGCTAACCCTAATTTAACTTTAAAATAAGAGAAAACCCTACAATCTTTTGACCCACAATATACCGTTTCGAAGCTCTCGACGTAAAGAATGCATCTAAAAATTTGGAATTGCTCTTTTGACCTTTATTATACTTCAAAAATCATCCTCTCCGATGCTCGCCACCTCGTTAGCTCGAATTAAGTGTACCAAGGTTGGTTCCTCCTCATTCAAGCCCATCTTGAATATTGGACTCTTGCAAATTGAATTTGAATTAAAGTCATCCAAAGTAGCTTGAATAAATCCTTGCATTGCTTCCTTGATCTTCTTAGCTCGTGCTCTCATAATTTGCCCTTCTAGAACAAACAACGGATCTTTAATGCTCTGAGCACTCTAGATAACATCATTCCCCCTCTCCTCAAAAGGATTCGTCCTTGAATCTGAACCTGCATGAAAGGGAGAAAGATCAGAAACATTAAATGTAGCGAACATGTTATACTCTCCTGGAAGATCCACTTTATAAGCGTTGTCATTAATACGCTCAAGAATCTAAAATGGACCATCTCCTCGAGGGTACAACTTAGATTTCCTCTGGGTTGGAAACCTCTCTTTCCGCATGTGAACTCAAACCCAATTGCTGGGTTAAAAAATCTTACGTTTCCAACCCTTATTAGCTTGAGTAGCGTACTGCTCATTCTTCTTCTCAATGTGAAGCCGCGCTTTCTCATGAATGGACTTTACCAACTCCGCTTTCTTTTGACCATCCAAGCTAGCTCTCGCATCAACGGGCAAAGGAATCAAATCCATTGGAGTCAAACTCTATAAATGGCAAACTCTATAAATGGCAAACAGTCTTCCCAAGATTTCAAATTCTTATTAATCATAGTGTGCAAAAGCTGAGATAAAGTTCTATTGACCACTTCAGTTTGACCATCAGTCTGAGGGTGACAAGTAGCAGAAAACAAAAGTTTAGTACCTAACTTACCCCATAATACCTTCCAAAAGTGACTAAGGAACTTAGCATCTCTATCCGAAACAATACTCCTCTGAACACCATGGAGTCGCACTACCTCCCTAAAGAACAAATCAGCTATGTTGGTGGCATCATCTGACTTATGACATAGAATGAAATGTGCCATCTTGCTAAATCTATCTACGATCACGAAAATGGAATATCTTCCCTTTCGAGTCCTAGGTAGCCCTAAAACAAAATCTATAGAAATATCTACCCTAGGCTCTCTAGGAACTGGTAAAGGCGTATACAAACCATGTGGTAAAACCTTTCTACATGTAATGCATCTATTACATATGCGAATGACATCCTTTTTCATCTTAGTCCAATAAAAATGCTCAGGTAATGTCTCAAAAGTTTTCTCAACCCTAAAATGACCCATCAAGCCACCACTATGTGCCTCTCTCACTAGCAACTCACGCATAGAACTATTAGGCACACAAAGCTTGTTTTCCCTAAACAAATAACCATCATGCTTATAAAATTTACCGAATGATCCTTTGCCACATATAGCAAACACATCAATAAAATCAGAATCATTGTTATATAACTCCTTAACATACTCAAATCCAAGCATTTTGGCACTCAAAGAATTAAGAAGCACATACCGCCGAGATAATATATCGGCAACTATGTTCACTTTTCCTTGTTTATACCGAATGACATAGGGAAATGTCTCATTATACTCCATCCAAGTAGCATGTCTTCGATTCAACTTACGAATGTTGCCAAGTTTCCAAGGCCCTCACAAGCACGTAGAGCTCCTTATCATAGGTAGGGTACCTCAAGGCTGCTCCAGTCAACTTCTCACTAAAATAAGCAATAGGCCTTCGATCCTGCATCAAACCAGCTCCAATACCTATTCTTGAGGCATCACACTCAATCTCAAAAGTACGGTTAAAATTAGGTAATGCTAGAATAGGTGATGAGAACCCTTCTAGATCAAGCTAGAAAAACCCACAACTAAATTGACAAAAACCCAAGAAAGCCATATCAAAATTCAGATGAAAGATCCAAACCCTTGAGAAGTTAAGTCTCAACTCAATAATGTCAAAAGTCTCCTCAAAATAACATAAAGGAGTGTTTATATAAGGTGGCTAACCCTAATCTAATTTAAAAATAAGAGAAAACCCTAAAATTAAAAACCTGGACCCGCAGGGCCTTCGCCTGCAAAGCCACTTATTCTAAACGGGCCATAACTTGGTCATATGATGTCGGATTTTAACCCACAATATACCGTTTCGAAGCTCTCGACGTAAGGAATGTATCTACAAATTTAGAATTACTCTTCTGGCCCTTATTATACGTCAAAAATCATTCTCTCCGATGCTTGCCACCTCGTTAGCCCGAATCAAGTGTATCAAGGCTGGTTCCTCCTCGTTCAAGCCCATCTTGAATATTGGACTCTTGCAAATTGAACTTGAATTGAAGTCATCCAAAGTAGCTTGAATAAATCCTTGCATTGCTTCCTTGATCTTCTTAGCTCGTGCTCTCGTAATTGGCCCTTCTGGAACAAGCAACGGATCTTTAATGCTCTGAGCACTCTGGTTCACATCATTCCCCCTCTCCTCGAAAGGATTCGTCCTCGAATCTGAACCTGCATCAAAGGGAGAAAGATCAGAAACATTAAAGGTAGTAGACAAGTTATACTCACCAGGAAGATCCACTTTATAAGCATTGTCATTAATACGCTCAAGAATCTGAAATGGACCATCTCCTCGAGGGTGCAACTTAGATTTCCTTTGGGCTGGAAACCTCTCCTTATGCATGTGAACCTAAACCCAATCGCCGGGTTCTAAAATCACACGTTTCCTACCCTTGTTAGCTTGAGTAGCGTACTGCTCATTCTTCTTTTCAATGTGAAGCCGTTCTTTCTCATGAATGGACTTTATCAACTCCGCTTTCTTTTGACCATCCAAGCTAGCTCTCGCATCAACGGGCAAAGGAATCAAATCCATTGGAGTCAACGGATTAAAACCATAAACAATCTCAAACGGAGAATAGGAAGTAGAAGAATGAATGCTCCTATTATATGCAAACTCTATAAATGGCAAACAGTCTTCCCAAGATTTCAAATTCTTATTAATGATAGTGCGCAAAAGCTGAGATAAAGTTCTATTGACCACTTCAACTTGACCATCAGTCTGAGGGTGACAAGTAGTAGAAAACAAAAGTTTAGTACCTAGCTTACCCCATAATACCTTCCAAAAGTGACTAAGGAACTTAGTATCTCTATTCGAAACAATACTCCTAGGAACACCATGGAGTCGCACTACCTCCCTGAAGAATAAATCAGCTATATTGGTGGCATCATCTGACTTATGACATGGAATGAAATGTGTCATCTTGCTAAATCTGTCTACGATCACGAAAATGGAATATCTCCCCTTTCGAGTCCTAGGTAGCCCTAAAAAAAAATCCATAGAAATATCTACCCAAGGCTCTCTAGGAACTGGTAAAGGCATATACCAACCATGTGGTAAAACCTTTGACTTGGCCTTTCTACATGTAATGCATCGATTACATATGCGAACGACATCCTTTTTCATCTTAGGCCAATAAAAATGCTCATGTAATGTCTCTAAAGTTTTCTTAACCCCAAAATGACCCATCAAGCCACCACTATGTGCCTCTCTCACTAGCAACTCACGCATAGAACTATTAGGCACACAAAGCTTGTTTTCCCTAAACAAATAACCATCATGCTTATAAAATTTACCGAATGATCCTTTGTCACATATAGCAAACACATCAATAAAATCAGAATCATTGGCATATAATTCCTTAACATACTCAAATCCAAGCATTTTGGCACTCAAAGAATTAAGAAGCGCATACCTCCGAGATAATGCATAGGCAAATATGTTCTCTTTACCTTGTTTATACTGAATGACATAGGAAAATGTCACAATGTACTCCATCCAAGTAGCATGCCTTTGATTCAACTTACTTTGGCTCTTTAATTGTATCACAAACTCCTGTAACAAATAAGTAACAACACTAGGAAGAGAAGGATTAATGTCATCAAAGTTTAGATATGATTCTTTAAACACCATAAAAACCATGAAATGACTTGCTTTATATGCTTTCCTAATCTCACCCACTCCTGCAAAGAAGTTCTTTTTCACTCTTCCCTCTTTCTCACTCTTTTCTTTTCTCTCACTTTTAGCCTCACTCTCTTTCTTTTTCCTCTCATAACTCTCGACCTCACTCTTTTTATTTTGTCTTTCTTTTTCCCTCATCTTAATTTGGTCCTCGTAGACCTCTTTTGGTGTTAAAGGAACAAGCGTCACGGTTCTCCCATTTTTGACAAAGCTATATCTATTCCTAAACCCATCATGTGTCACCTTCCTATCTATTGCCATGGCCTTCCCAATAATAAATGCCCAGCATGCATAGGAACTACGTCACAAAGCACCTCATCACTATACTTTCCAATAGTAAATGTTACCAATATTTGCTTATTAACTTTGACCTCTCCACAATCATTTAACCACTGCAATCTGTAAGGCCTGGGATGCGTTAGCAAGGGTAACCCTAACTTCTCTACAAGGGTAGTACTAGCTACATTGGTGCAACTCCCACCATCTATTATCATACTGCACACCTTATTATTCACAATGCATCTAGTATGGAAGATGTTCTCTCTCTGCTGCTCCATGTCATCAACACTCATTTGTGTACTCAAAGCACGCCTAGCAACTAGGGATTCACCTTTCGCAGGGTATTCTACTTCATCATCATCACTAGCATCAATCAACGCTGGCATCTCCCCACCATCACTCTCACTCTCACTCACTAATTCTCCACTATCTTGCATCACCATAACTCTCTTATTTGGGCATTGAGAAGCAATGTGTCCAGAACCCAAACACTTGAAGCACTTGATATCTCGATACTTCTGTGGTTGAGATTCAACCTTAGATTTGTTTTTGATACTGAAATCTTCTTTTGCCTTAGGTGGTTCAGTCTTGATACCTTCATGTCGTCTCTCATTATTACTCCACTTCGGTTTCCATGGATTTGAAGAAGCCGAAGTATACCTTACTGTACCCTTCCTCTTTAATTGCCTCTCCTCCTTCATAGCCAAACCATATCCTCCAACTCCACATAATACTGTAGCTCCACTACATTGGCAATATCTTTATTCAATCCGGTCAAAAATCGTGCCATTGTAGCTTCCCTATCTTCCTCTACATTAGCCCTAATCATAGCGATCTCCATCTCTTTATGGTAAACCTCCACTGTTCATGCAGCACTGTTTATGAGACACTGTTCATGCGCACTGTTTACAAATTTTTTTTTTTTTTGCTAGAACAAGAATGAAAAATCTCAAACTGTTGTAAATGTTTGAATTCTCATTTTGGTGGGGAATCCCACATTGAAAATTTGACAACCCCTCTCCCTTTGATTAGCCTATAAATATGTGTATTATATGTTAATATATGTAAGTTGAAAATTAATGAAAACAAAAGAGTTTATAATATAATTGTTATAAGCTCATTGTGAGGTACTTGTTTCAAGTGTCTCCATTAGTATAAAATTTTATCTACTGGGTTACGTAATAAGGTACGCTAATCTATTCTATCTATTTATTTATTTTATAACACGTTATCAGCACGATAGCTTCTTTCGTATGAATAGTTTAGGTCTTGTTTGTAAGCATGCTTGTTATGGTTGCTTTGTCATATGTTAGATTTACATATTCGATCTAATTATTGTTAGACAATAGATATTTACGAAGTATACTTAATCTTTTCACATGATAAGCATGACATATAGATTATTGCTCGCATAAATGGTAGTATGAACCTGAAGTTCTAACTACTATAAAGTAATTGATAAATTTCCTCTACTTTATAATAAGGTACTACGAAAATGTCGAACCTTACAAATCTGCAAATTCCCGCCCCTAGAAGTTTCCGGAAGAAACTATCTAACCTGGGCCCTGGATGTTAAGATGCATCTGCAAGCCATGAATCTAGAAGATACCATAAAGGCAAGGAATAATGCATCAAGGCAAGATAAGGCAAAAGCAATGATTTTCCTCAGACATCATTTACAGGAGAGCCTGAAGACTCAATACCTAACTGAGGAAGATCCATTAGTTCTATGGAAGAATCTGAAAGAGAGATATGACCATCAGAAGGATATATTCCTCCCACGAGCCGAGTATGAATGGTCGCAATTGAGACTACAAGATTTCACCAAAGTGCATGATTATAATTTCGAATTATATCGTATCACCTCACAAAACTGAAATTGTGTGGTGTGGAAATTAGCGAGAATGCTATGCTAGAAAAGACGCTCTCGACATTCCATGCATCAAGTCTGGTTCTGCAGCAACAGAAACGAGAGCGTCGATACACGAAATATTCAGAATTAATATCCAGTCTCTTAGTGGCTGAACAAAATAATGAGCTGCTTTTGAAAAATCATGAGATGCGACCAACTGGTTCTCAAGCATTTCCTGAAGCAAATGCAAATGCTCATAATAGTTATAGACGCAATAGAAGAGGAAGACGTGGTCGTGGTTATTATCCTCATGATGGTCATAGACACTCTGGACATCGAAACAACAACAATAGACGCCACCAGAAGTGGAATGTCTATAAAAGACAAGACGATAAAAGCCCAGAAAAGAAAGATGTCAGACGTGAATCTCCTAAGAAAGACAATGACAATATATGTTATCGATGTGGAGGAAAAGGACATTGGTCGCGTACCTGTCGTACGGAAAAACATCTGGTAGATCTCTACCAAGCATCCAGGAAGGGCAAAGGGAAGATTGAAACCAATTTGGTTAATGATTCTGATCCTATTGATCTGAGTACCCACCTCGATGCTAGTGACTTCTTGACTGGAAATAGGAGTGAGAATATTGATTAAGTTATCATAATCATGCTTGTATTATGTTGTAATAGATTTTTATAATTTTGTGACTAGACTTATATTATCCTAAACTAGTGTTACCTTTTGTGTTTTTCTACATCTTATAATATGCATGTATTTAAACTTTTATAAGGTTATGGATTTTAGAAATAAATTATCTGTTTTGGGAGCGGCGGGGATGTATGTTTGGCTGATAGTGCAACCACACACACTATTCTTCAAGACCAGAAGTATTTCTTAGAGATAAAAGAATTTGAAGGAAAGGTAAACACTATATCTGGTCCTGCAGACCTGATAGAAGGCTCTGGAAGAGCTATAATCCTGTTAGCAAGTGGAACAAAATTGATAATTGAGAAAGCTTTATTTTCGGCAAGATCCAGAAGAAATCTGCTGAGTTTTAGTGATATCCGCCGAAATGGATATCATATTGAGACATTAAATGAGAATAATATAGAGTATCTGAGCATTACTAAAAATGTCTCAGGAAAGAAATACATTTTAGAGAAACTCCCAACTTTCTCATCTGGATTATATTACACAATCATAAATGCCATAGAAAGCCATGCAGTAATGAACCAGAAGTTCATAGATCCAAAATTATTTATGCTATGGCATGATCGTCTTGGACATCCAGGATCTACGATGATGCGTAGAATAATTGAGAATTCTCATGGACATCCACTAAAGAACCAGAAGATTCTTTCATCAAATGAAATTGTTTGCACTGCTTGCTCACAGGGAAAATTTGTGATTAGGCCATCCCCATCAAAGGTTGATATTGAATCTCCATCCTTTTTACAAAGGATTCAAGGAGATATTTGTGGACCAATTCATCCACCTAGTGGACCATTTCGCTACTTTATGGTTTTGATTGATGCATCTGCACGATGGTCACATGTATGTTTACTATCTACACGCAATGTTGCTTTTGCGAGATTATTGGCCCAAATCATAAGATTAAGAGCACAATTCCCAGACCATCCAATCAAAACCATACGTGTAGACAATTCTGGTGAATTTACATCTAAGACTTTTGACGACTACTGTACATCAGTGGGAATCGATGTTGAATATCCAGTTCCTTATGTACATACACAAAATGGGTTGGCAGAATCATTGATTAAGCGATTACAAATAATTGCTCGGACTTTGCTCATGCGCACAAAGTTACCATTATCTATTTGGGGCCATGCTGTTTTGCATCTTTGCAGCATTGATTCGTCTCAGGCCCACTGCTTATCATCAATATTCTCCATCCCAACTTGTACTTGGTCATCAGCCTGATATTTCCTATCTACGCACCTTTGGTTGTGCTGTGTTTGTGCCCATACCACCTCCTCAACGCACAAAGATGGGATCTCAACGACGTTTGGGAATATATGTTGGTTTTAACTCACCTTCTATTATCAGGTATTTAGAACCCCTGACGGGTGATCTTTTCACTGCACGTTTTACAGATTGTCATTTTGATGAGACAGTTTTCCCATCATTAGGGGGAGAGAAGCCTCCTGAAGTAAGGCATGAGTTAATTTGGAAAGTTCCCACTATGTCTCATTTAGATCCTCGTACTAATCAAAGTGAGAATGAAGTGCGAAGGATAGTACATTTGCAACAGATTGCAAATCAATTACCAGATGCATTTGTAGATGCGTCAAAGGTAACCAAGTCATATATACCTGCTGCTAATACACTAGCCCGGGTGATTGTTCCTGCTGAACAGTCAAGTGCAAAGGCAGCTAATGAGTTATGTACTGTACGCCAGAAGCGTGGTAGACCACTTGGTTGTAAAGATACTATTCCCCGGAAGAGGAAAACGAAAAATCAGGATCCTGTTGAAAATGAAGCTCGAGCATTAGGTATTCCCACATTAATTGAATTATCAGTTCCAGAAGAACAGATAGTCCCTGAAGAGACACATGTCCCTGAAGCGACGAAAGTCCCTGTAGAGACAATAGCCCCTGAAGAGGCACAAGATTTTAGAAATAAAGAAAAGTCTACAAATTTTACTTATACGAATGAAATGTGGGACCGTAATAAAATCATCATCGACAATATATTTTCTTTTACAGTAGCTACTGAAATTACAAAAGAGTTTGAGCCTCAAACTGTCGATGAGTGTAGACAAAGACATGATTGGCCCCAATGGAAAGAAGCAATTCAAGCAGAATTGAATTCTTTGGCCAAACGCCAAGTATTTGGACCTGTAGTCCAGACACCAGAAGATGTCAAACCCGTTGGATATAAATGGGTATTTGTACGAAAACGTAATGAGCATAATGAAATCACTAGATACAAAGCACGACTAGTCGCACAAGGTTTCTCACAGAGACTGGTATTGATTATGAGGATACATATTCTCCAGTGATGGATACCATTACGTTTCGATTCTTGATCAGTTTAGCAGTCTCTGAAAGACTAGACATGCGCCTAATGGATGTAGTGACTGCGTACTTATATGGGTCACTTGACACCGATATTTTTATGAGAGTCCCTGAAGGATTCAAAATGCCTGAAGCATTAAAAGTAAAAGATCGTAACTTATGTTCGATCAAGTTGCAACGATCATTATATGGGTTGAAACAATCCGGACGCATGTGGTACAATCGTTTGAGTGAGTATTTGATTAAAGAAGGATACAAAAATGATCCTGTTTGTCCATGCGTATTCATCGAGAAAATCTGAATCCGGATTTGCAATTATAGCAGTTTATGTTGATGATATGAATTTGATAGGAACTCTGAAGAGCTCCTCAAGATCTGCTGAATATTTGAAAAAGGAATTTGAGATGAAAGACTTGGGAAAAACTAAATACGCCTCGGCTGCAGATCGAGCATAAGATAAATGGGATACTTATCCACGATCTGCATATGTTGAGAAAATCTTGAAAAAATTTAATATGGATAAGGCATATCCTTTAAGTACTCCCATGATTGTACGATCTCTTGATCCTAAAAAGGATCCATTCAGGCCCAAAGATGATGATGAAGAAACACTTGGTCCAGAAGTACCGTATCTGAATGCAATAGGTGCATTATTGTATTTAGCTCAATGCACTAGACCAGACATCGCATTCGCGGTAAACCTGTTAGCGAGGTATAGCTCAGCACCAACAAGACGACATTGGAATGGCATCAAGCATATCTTTCGATATCTCCGTGGAGCAACTGATTTGGGATTATTCTATTCAAATGAACTAACACATAATCCCGGTCTTATTGGATATCGACGTGTGGCTATCTGTCTGATCCCCACAAGGCTCGTTCACAAACAGGTTATGTTTTTACTTATAATGGTACTGCAATTTCATGGCGATCTACAAAGCAAACTTTTGTTGCCACCTCTTCTAATCATTCAGAGATCCTTGCACTGCATGAGGCAAGCAGAGAATGTGTTTGGTTGAGGTCTATTATTCATCATATTCAGAGCACGTGCAATTTGACCTCCGTAATAGATATTCCAACAATTATCTATGAAGATAATGCTGCTTGTATTGCTCAAATTAGAGGAGGATACATTAAGGGAGATAGAACTAAGCACATCTCACCAAAGTTTTTCTACACCCATGAGCTACAGCAAGACAAGAAAATTGATGTCAAGCAGATTCGCTCCACTGATAATTTTGCTGATCTTTTCACTAAAGCTTTGCCCACATCAACGTTTGAAAAATTAGTCCATAATATTGGCATGCGTCGACTCAGCAAATTGACATAAGCCATTTGATGAAATACTTCATCCAGGGGAGCATATTTTGAAGATAAAGGTTTTTGCTGCTATATTTGACAACCAGGTTTTGTCCCCCTGGGTTTTACTGGCAAGGTTTTAACGAGGCAGTATTAAGCACATCCAATACATGTATGCAACAAAATGATGAATCCAAAAGGGGGAGTGTTGTAAATGTTTGAATTCTCATTTTGGTGGGGAATCCCACATTGAAAATTTGACAACCCCTCTCCCTTTGATTAGCCTATAAATATGTGTATTATATGTTAATATATGTAAGTTGAAAATTAATGAAAACAAAAGAGTTTATAATATAATTGTTATAAGCTCATTGTGAGGTACTTGTTTCAAGTGTCTCCATTAGTATAAAATTTTATCTACTGGGTTACGTAATAAGGTACGCTAATCTATTCTATCTATTTATTTATTTTATAACACAAACAAGAATGAGAAAAAAAAAAACAATAAAGATAGATAAATCTGATCTTGGTGCCTAAGCTCTGATACCAACTTATGAGAACCCTTCTAGATCAAGCTAGAAAAACCCACAACTAGATTGACAAAAACCCAAGAAAGCCAATATGATCAAAATTCAGATAAAAGATCCAAACCCTTGAGAAGCCAAGTCTCAAGAACCCAGATTGCTAGATAAGACGCCACAAAGGTTAGCAAATCCTTTGATAAGTCGAAAGTTCTTTCAAGAACAAGTTGAGAAAATCCTCTCAATGATATTAAACTCAATAATGTCAAAAGTCTCCTCAAAATAACATAAAGGAGTGTTTATATAAGGTGGCTAACCCTAATCTAATTTAAAAATAAGAGAAAACCCTAAAATTAAAAACCTGGACCCGCAGGGCCTTCGCCTGCAAAGCCACTTATTCTAAACGGGCCATAACTTGGTCATATGATGTCAGATTTTAACCCACAATATACCGTTTCGAAGCTCTCGACGTAAGGAATGCATCTACAAATTTAGAATTACTCTTCTGGCCCTTATTATACTTCAAAAATCATTCTCTCCAATGCTCGCCACCTCGTTAGCCTGAATCAAGTGTATCAAGGCTGGTTCCTCCTCGTTCAAGCCCATCTTGAATATTGGACTCTTGCAAATTGAACTTGAATTAAAGTCATCCAAAGTAGCTTGAATAAATCCTTGCATTGCTTCCTTGATCTTCTTAGCTCGTGCTCTCGTAATTGGCCCTTCTGGAACAAGCAACAGTTCTTTAATGCTCTGAGCACTCTGGATCACATCAATAGGTGCAGAACATAACCTTTCTTTAAGATCAATGAATGTTTTATCTTGTTCAACACTCCAAGTAAATGCAACATTCTTTTTAACAATATCAGTAAGAGGTGCGGCAATAGTGCTAAAATCCTTAACAAATCACCGATAAAAACTAACTAAACCATGAAAGCTCCTTACCTCAGTGATGCTCTTAGGCGTTGGCCACTCCCTAATAGCCTTAACCTTTTCTTGATCCATCTCTATACCATTTGCCTTTGAAACTCTTTGGTCTCCTCGAGATTACTTCTATAGGCTGGCCTATTGGGTATGACAGCTTCTGGCACGAAATCTATTTGATGCTCAATGCCTCTAATGGGTGGTAAGCCAGTAGGCATTTCCTCGGGAAACACATCTTCAAACTCCTGTAACAAAGGTTAGATATGGTTTTTTCAACACAAGCAAAACGATGAAATGACTTTCTTTATATACTTTCCTAATCTCACCCATTCCTGAAAAGAAGTTCTTTTTCACTCTTCCCTTTTCTCACTCTTTTCTTTTCTCTCACTTTTAGCCTCACTCTTTTTATATTGTCTTTCTTTTTCCCTCATCGTTATTTGGTCCACTTAGACCTCTTTTGGTGTTAAAGGAACAAGCATCACAGTTTTCCCATTTTTGACAAAGCTATATCTATTCCTAAACCCACATGTGTCACCTTCCTATCATACTGCCATGGCCTCCCCAATAATAAATGCCCAGCATGCATAGGAACTACGTCACAAAGCACCTCATCACTATACTTTCCAATAGTAAATGTTACCAATACTTGCTTATTAACCTCTCCACAATCATTTAACCACTGCAATCTATAAGGCCTGGGATGCGTTAGCAAGGGTAACCCTAACTTCTCTACAAGGGTAGTACTAGCTACATTGGTGCAACTCCCACCATCTATTATCATACTAAACACCTTATTATTCACAATGCATCTAGTATGGAAGATGTTCTCTCTCTGCTGCCCCATATCATCAACACTCATTTGTGTACTCAAAGCACGCCTAGCAACTAGGGATTCACTTTTCGCAGGGTATTCTACTTCATCATCATCACTAGCATCAATCAACTCTGGCATCTCCCCACCATCACTCTCACTCTCACTCACTAATTCTCCACTATCTTGCATAACCATAACTCTCTTATTTGGGCACTGAGAAGCAATGTGTCCAAAACCCAAACACTTGAAGCACTTGATTTGAGTTTCTATGGGGTTGAAGAAGCCGAAGAATATCTAGCTGTACCCTTCCTCTTCAATTGCCTCTCCACCTTCATAGCCAACCATATCCTACAATGGTAATATCTTTATTCAATCTGGTCAAAAATCGTGCCATTGTAGCTTCCCTATCTTCCTCTACATTAGCCCTAATCATAGCAATCTCCATCTCTTTATGGTAATCCTCTACACTCTTCGATCCTTGGGTAAGGCCTTGTAGCTTAAGATAAAGATCCCTATAGTAATGATTAGGAACGAACAACTTCCTCATAAGCGCTCTCAACTCTCCCTACATAGCTATAGACCGTTCACGATTCCTCCTCCTATTATTCACCAACTGATCCCACCAAATAATAGCATAGTTAGTGAATTCAATAACTACTAGCTTTACTTTTTTCTCCTCTGAATAATTGTGACAATCAAAGATCAACTCAACCTTCTTTTCCCACTCCAAGTAAGCCTCCAGGTCACTCTTTCCTTGAAATGAAGGAATGGTCACTTTGATTTTGCCTAAATCTCCATCCTCCTCATCATTCCTATACCCCCTCTCTTGTCTACCTCTTATATATCTCACTCTATCCCTTTCTACTTCGGATGCTCGATCATCACCATCAGCTTCCAAAAATTCATTCTCTGCCTCATACTCATCTGTAGGCCTATATCTATGCCTATTATTTTCCCCATCATGTCTTACTTCAACATGTCTAGCCTTGTAGCTCCATGTTGCCTCAACTGGCTTCCCATCTCATCAAACCTCATATTCATCCTTTCAAAGGTCTGGTGCATTGCCTTCAAAGTTGAAGTAAGGTCTACCGTGGAAGGTTGTGCCTCACTTTTATCATCCATATTAGTTATTGAAGTAAGCTGCAAAGAGATGTTAGCAAAAATAGAGAAAACAAATAATGAACCTCACAAGCCTAACGTGTTTACACTCAACATGTCCCACTCTAATATTTTCTCAGTCAAGTTCTTTAGGAACTAATAACTCAATCAAGGGAAAGTACCAAAGTATAATCCCTCTAACAATCACAGTCCAAGAATAAGAAAAAAAAAAAGAACAAAAAAGAAACAAACGATAGGAAACAAGAATAACAAAACCAAGAAACAAAGGGGATCACCAAATATGATTTTATTTCGATTTTTTTTTAATCCCTAAATAATTGAAATTTGAATGAATTTAGGAGAAGGAATAGGTAAAATTTATGGATTTAAGGAAAGAAACCATAAGTAGGCAAACTTGATGTAAGAAAACCCTAAAAATACTATTCATGTGATACTGTTCATGCGGCACTACACACGGTTTCTTTTTTTTTTTTGCTAGAACAAGAATGAAAAACAATAAAAATAGATGAATCTAACATTGGTACCTAAGCTCTGATACTAACTGATGAGAACCCACAACTAGATTGACAAGAACCCAAGAAAGCCAATATGATCAGAATTCAGATAAAAGATCCAAACCCTTAAGAAGCTAAGTCTCAAGAACCCGGATTGCTAGATAAGACGTCACAAAGGTTAGCAAATCCTTTGATAAGTCGAAAGTTCTTTCAAGAACAAGTTGAGAAAATCCTCTCAATGATATTAAACTCAATAATGTCCAAAGTCTATTCAAAATAACATAAAGGAGTGTTTATATAAGGTGGCTAACCCTAATTTAACTTAAAAATAAGCGAAAACCCTGTAATTAAAAACCTGGACCCGCAAGGCACTGGCCTGCAAAGCCACTTATTTAAATGGGCCATAACTTGGTCATATGATGTCGGATTTTGACCCACAATATATCGTTTCGAAGCTCTCGACGTAAGGAATGTATCTAAAAATTTATAATTGCTCTTTGAGCCCTTATTATACTTCAAAAATCATCCTCTCCGATGCTCACCACCTCAGTAACTCGAATCAAGTGTACCAAGGCTGGATCCTCCTCATTCAAGCCCATCTTGAATATTGGACTCTTGCAAATTGAATTTGAATTGAAGTCATCCAAAGTGGCTTGAATAAATCATTGCATTGCTTCTTTGATCTTCTTAGCTCGTGCTCTCGTAATTGGCCATTCTGGAACAAGCAACGGATCTTTAATGCTCCGAGCACTCTGGATCACATCAAACTAATAGTGTGGAAATAAAGGAATGAGATTCAAATGATGCTAAAGTAATTAGTTGGATGTTGAGTTCTATTGATGCTCGAATTATTCTTAGTTTGGGGGTCAGATAACATTGACGATTGTTGAAGGTGTTGAATAAGACGCACAGCTTTATCCTGATTGTGAGGACAATTTTTTGCAAAATGACCTCGCTTTCTGCAAATGAAGCAGCGAGAATCTTTAGTTTTGTGCATCTGGGACGGATCCTTCTTTCTGAAAAAGCGGTAGGGCAATTTGTGATAAGTTTCTTGTCTTCTGGATACAAAAGAGAAAACAGCTTACAAAACCATGGCTTCATCTTCATCTCAACCTACAGATCTATCTCCTATTTCTATGTCACCATCTGTATCGACAGGAGGAGTATTTTTAATGTCATACAGAAATGCCCAGATTCTCCACTTTGTTGGAGGAGAGCTCTCAGGATAACTCAGATGGTTTGTAACCTTGTCAAAAATTTGACTTTGGATTTCCATAGGAAGTGCTTGGATAAAGTCATGGAGATTAAAAGATAACTGCGTCGCCATTCTCGGATTGAGAATAAGAAGAAAACTACTGAAGGGATGATGCGGATAATGCAATGGAGGCCTGTGGGTAGCTATATCCCTGAGTCTGCACAGATTTCTGAGTCTTCTATGCCTTTACTTAGTCCTTACCATCTGTACAAAAGAGAAAATTCCTTAACCCGAGGAATTAGAACTCTCATCCATACTAATAGACCTGCTCCAAAAGAATATGTCCAGTCTTCTAGACTTGACCAGTGCGCTTTATCAGCCTCCCAAGCAGAGCAGTATGTTACTCTTGAGATTCCACCTGAATTAATTGTTCAGTGGAAACGAAAAGGGTATACTCACCTCCATTTTGGTGGTGTTCGACTCATCCTTACACTCCATGGCCGTAAAGGTCTACTGTTCTGACCAGGCTTGCCTTTCGCTAGATACTCGTTTCAAGGAGTATCAACATGCTGTTATTGGTACAGTCCTTACAACTCTGCACGCAGGAAGTGTCCTACTCACTTTCTATCCCAATTTCAATCTGTCACTCAACGATGCCAACCTTCCTACAACCTTGAAGGTTCAAGTACAGATCCAGGGAGCAGAACAGACTGTCACTTCTAAAATAGCAACTCTGCATCACCAGCTTGTCTATCGATTGCAGAACCATGCTCTTGATCTTCCAACAGCACAGTCTTCACATGATGCTTTGATGATCCTAGCAGACACTGAGACAGCACCTTCCATAGTTCAGATTCCTAGACAACTTCAGAAGCATGAACTCCTAAAACTCATGCCTCTTGAATGGCTATCCAACTATGAGAAGTTCCACCAGAATTCTCAGCCACTTCAAACTTCTGATGCTATGTTCGAGAAACGATCAGACGGCTCGGTTAGAATGACTTTCCAGCCACCATCTTCGGAACAGGCACCCAGAGTTTCTTTCTCTTACACATCAATGATCACACAGCAGTCCCAACTGCACAAGAAAAGATTCCCATCCACAGCTTTGCTTCAACAGGATATCCAATTTATCCTAGCAAACTCGATGGTCATTTCTTATGGGATGTTCCTCACGCCCATATATGTGATCCAGGCTGTCCTTGCCTTGATGATTATTCTGATGATGAGGACGATGCTCCTAAGCGTCGCAAAAAGAAAAAAGTTACCAGAACTCCTGCTACTTGCAAACCCATTAAACCTTTTCCTCCTGATCATCCTGAGTCTATGTCACCTTTACCTATCTACACAAAAGGCCTAAAAATCCTCAGACAAGAGAACCTCTTGCCTTCCTCACCTCAACCACCCTTGATTAAGTCCTGTATGATGTTCTCATCTTCATCCAGTACTTACAACAGTCAGTTTCCTTCCCTTGACAAACACACGGATCCAACATCTAAGGTTGTCACAAAACCTTATGTTCATGGTCCTGTCACTCCTACTGGTCAACCTGAAGAACCTAAACCGTTCGAGTCTGTTCTCAACTGGCAAACTCAGAATGCTAGAGCCCAGAATGCTGTTCTGGAACAGATTCACACCAAAGTAGATGCGGTTGCTACACAAGTTCAACATACATCCCAGCAAGTTACTTCTGTTGTCTCTCAGCTAGACAAGATGTATGCCGACATGAACAACAGAGCTATTCAGCTTGACAAAGAACTCAGATCTATGATAACACAGAATATCTGGGGTCATGAGTTTAACAAAAAAGAAGCTGAAATCCGCAATCTTAAGGCAGAACTTGCTCGTATAGATGCAGAAAGGCATTTCCAGCAACCACAGTTGGCTAAGTCAGCTCCTCTACCATTTCAACCATCTACTTTCAAGACATACCAACCTTTCTATACACCATCCTTATACAGGCCTCCTGACCTGAGTCCTATGTTTGGTCTATCTCATACCTCTGACCCAACTCCAACTCAGACATCCTCCAGACCAAAAAGAACTGCACCAAAACCACAAAAGACTCCTGTTCCTAGTCCAGTTCCCACTCCAGAACATACTCCATCTCATGTTTCAGATACACAGTCTGATTCATCTTCAGCACCACATCCCCCAGATTCTAAACAGAAAGCACCACTTCACCAGTATTCTTCTCAGCCTCCGCATATGATGGAAACTCCATCTCCATCCTCTTCTAGTCACTCTGAGCAATCTTTTGCTTCTCAGTCTGACGACTTCTCTTCCACAGCTCAGTCCGTCCCGACTTCCTCCGAGTCTTCCTCAGCACTTACAGATACTGAACCTGCAACCTCTTCTGATTCTGAGTCAGAATTTGCAGACATTTCCAGACTCCTTATGGTCGAGCCTTCCACTAGTTCTCCTTCTCCTGGTCCTCCTTATGTTGATGAACCAGATGATGATGAAGGTTCCACTCATGGTGACCATGCTGCCTCTACAGGAGCTTCACACAACTCATCAAAACCAGCGAGTTCTCCTTTGGTTTACATTTGATGATATTCCACGCACAAAATGGCCGTAACGATTCCAAGAATTTACCGCTTGGGTCAATGTTCAACCTGCTTCAACCAGGGGCCACAACTCTTAAAGTACTACAAGAGTTCGGTTCTCGGTTTCATCGGCTCTCTCCGAGATTGGTTTGATAGCGTGGGTCCTTATCGCCAACTCCAATTTGTTCAGTTTCCAGAGGTGTCCACTGCGTTGGGCATAATTTATGATCAATTTATTGGAGAACCTACTGCAGCAACAGAGCTTGCTCGTAGAGAATACATGCAGATGAAATGCTGTTCCTTACAGCAGAAAGATCTTGATTTTCACTACAAGCGTATGTCCACTCTCTTCTATAAGCTCAATGGCTTTAATGATCCTACACTGAAGCATGTCTTCATCGCTTCTATCCCTAAGGAATTACAACCTGAGCTTCAAAGGCTTATCACTGTCAATCAGTTAAATGTTGCAGACATATCGCTCTGCAAGATCTATCAATTAGTCGTTAATGCTCTTGAACGACTATGTGAGCAAAAAGAGTTTTTGAGAGATCTCATTGACAACAAACAACCTTTTCGATCGCTTGCAAGAAGCCTCATCTCAAGATCAAATGCAAGTCCGAAAAAGATTGTCTTTGTCCTCTAAAAAGACAGCTCACTTCCGCAAGTTCCAGTACAGACGGTCCAGATCTAGTTCATCCAAGAAGAAGCCCTACCGCTTTTTCAGAAAGAAGGATCCGTCCCAGATGCACAAAACTAAAGATTCTCGCTGCTTCATTTGCAGAAAGCGAGGTCATTTTGCAAAAAATTGTCCTCACAATCAGGATAAAGCTGTGCGTCTTATTCAACACCTTCAACAATCGTCAATGTTATCTGACTCCGAAGATGTTGAATCTGTTTATACAGAACAGAATGAGTATGATGACCAAACTGCCTTTGCCATCAGCAATGATTCAACTCATGCACTTCCAATAGAAGACACAGTTCCTGTCATCAGCTGTGCTCAACCAGTCATGACATCCTCCAGTGTAAAGACACCGGTTCCATCAATCCGTATTCAAATCCTTTCTTCCAGGTTTGCTAAACCTAAACCTCTTATCGGATTTATTGACACTGGAGCCCAAAAGAGTATGCTTAATCCTAACATTCTTCCATCTTCTTGTTGGGAAAAACATACTGAGTATTTCAAGGCCGCCGATGGCGATATTTTTCATACCTCTTTGATTACCAAAAAACCCATTGGTATTCAATTCTTCCAAAATTGTGTTCTTTGGGAAAAAGTTGTTGGTTCAACTCTTCCTGATAAAGACCTTCTCATAGGTTTTGATCTTCTTCATCAAATGTCCAAATTACAGATTATGGCCACAGGGATTCGGTTTAAACATATGTTTCTTCCATACACAGACACCCTTAAACTGTATGCTCTTTCAGACACACAACCTCCATATCAAACTTTCCATGAAAAGTTTATCCCTTTCTGTCCTGAAAGTCATAGTCAGTTTACTCATCCTTTTCCTTTATGGAAGAACACTCAATTCTTTATTAAGCTTCCACTTCAGCTTAACGAAGATGTCAATCCTCCCAAGGCTACTCATCCAGGGATGACTCCTTCGACCTCATGTTAGCTCATGATAAATGTGTTCAACTTCTGTCTCAAGGTTTCATTGAGTCCACATCCTCTAATTGGGCTTGTCAAGCCTTTTCGTTGAGAAGCGGTCGAGAAATAGTTCGTGGGGAAAAACGACTTGTCATAGACTATCGCCTCTTAATTGTTTTCTATCGGACGACAAGTTCCCACTTCCTCGAGATCCAATCCTTGTTCGTGCACATTCGAGATGCTAAGATCTTTTCCATGTTTGATCTCAAGGCCGATTTTGGCAACTTGGCATCCATTCGCGAGAACGATACAAGACGACTTCTCGCATTCCCAATGCATATTCCCAATGGACTGTTATGCCCTTTGAATTAAAAGTCGCGTCTTTGCTTTTTCAAAAAGTGATGACACGGATCTTTAAGCCTATCCTCCACCATGCTCTGATCTACATTGATGACATCTTTTTGTTTTCTTCGATCACGAGATTCACATGGACTTACTTTCCACGTTTCACAAGATAGTGGATCAAGTATGGCATTATGGTGTCGGCAACAAAGAGCATCCTAGGCCAACAATCGGTTGAATTTCTTAGAATGGTCTTACAAGACGGAAAGTATTCTCCCGAGCCACATATCGCTCAGGAACTCGTTACCCTTTCAGGATCACCATCTTTCCAAGAAGCAACTACAGCAATTTTTTGGCATCTATCTCCAAGACTTTCTCGCCACATGTCACTATCCACACCAGTCAATTTTCTTTGATGCTAATGACAATTTGCCTTACTTCGAAAGTCCATCCAAATGGCAACTATGCAATGGCTTCAACAATTAGCCCAAGGGTTCTTCTCCACCACAACTAATGGACACTTCAATCACCATTATTGGAGTACCCTATCCATTCATAGAAGACACGGGAATTTTTGTGAATATAAAACCCACAGCCTCCATTGCATTATCCGCATCATCCCTTCGTAGTTTTCTTCTTATTCTCAATCCGAGAATGGCGACGCAGTTATCTTTTAATCTCCATGACTTTATCCAGGCACTTCCTATGGAAATCCAAAGTCAAATTTTTGACAAGGTTACAAACCATCTGAGTTATCCTGAGAGCTCTCCTCCAACAAAGTGGAGAATCTGGGCATTTCGTATGACATTAAAAATACTCCTCCCGTCGATACGAGATGGTCGGATATTAACCTATAGTCCGATTGATCCTTTTCCCGACTTCGACCGGATGCACGAGTTTGTTTTTCGTCCTACAACATCCTTTTTCCATGTTATTGATGAAGATACAACCGGGGTCATGATTTAATTTGCAATGCCATGCCTCAAGCATACTATGCTTTTTGGCTTTTGTTCAACATGTATCCTATGGCAGTTCTGTTTGATCCTCAACTCATCCACCGAAGTCGTCGATACAATCATGGACGATGGTTTGATCGCTTGTTCTCCCCCATCTTTGCGGATCATCTCACTCTACAGCTTCTTGATGGCCACCATCTTTCTCAGCCTACCATTGTCATCATACAATTACGAGACATTTGGGGCCGTGACAAACCCCCGCTAATTCGTGTCGTTGATCACATCCATACCCATGATCATTCTCATTCAATGTGGGAAGGCTGTTTCCATGCTCGTACAGCTCTTGCAGAAGTTTACAACACGGCGGCAATGTACAATACTCATAGTCCCTTATCTCCCTGCACCCAGACAACTCCTGATTTGTTTTACAAAGAAGCAATCCGAAATAGCATTATCTGGAGCGATGATGACTCTGAGCTTGATATGAGAGAACAGTATCATACTTGGATTACCCACCAAGGACGCCAACTGTCTCCATAAACGTTGCTTCTCACCACTTTCGGAGAAGAACACCTGTCATGTGTTGTCTTGTGCTTTATTTTCAAGTTTTGCTTTTTACAAAGTTGTTTGTCTTTTAGGGAGTTTGCTTTTCATAAAGTCACTTTATGACTTTTGTTTGTTTGTAATAATGTAGCTTTTCCAAAAGCTACTTTTATCTTTTGTTTGTTAGCAATCATGTGGTTAGGGGTCCTGTCCTACCACACACGTGTTAGATTGCTTTGTTAAAGTTACTTTTAGTTTTTGTTTGTTTGTAATCAAGTGGCTAGTGTAGCTGTCCCACCACTTATGTTTGTTGGTTTTTTTCTCGGATCTTTTCCTATCTAAAGGATACTCCTCCCCTTTTGTTAGATATACTCGAAAATACTTGAATACTCGAAAATACTTGAAAAATACAAAGATATACTTAAATGAATACTATGGTTTTCTTCTAAAGTTTCTCTTGTTTTCTCTAAGTATTCCAGAAGTTAGACTCTTCTCTGAGTTTGTTCATCTCTATCCTTGTTGAGTACGTCCTATACACAAAACCTTGTGTAGGTTTCGTATGGTTAGTTGGTTACCAACCCCAAAGCCCTAGCATCAGTTGAGAAACGACGACTGTAAGTACGTTGTTCATGCTTAAAGAAAAGCCGACGGACAGGCGAAAAGATAGCGTGGTATGCGAGAAAGCGGTCGAGACCCCTTTCTTTGGTATATGGTTGTTTTGTTGGTCTTGGGTAACCCGATAGATGATATTGTTCATCGGGACGAATTGGTTCGTCTTTTGTACTCAACGTGAGTGGATAACCCCCCGAGTGGTATCAGAGACCCGTTCCCGTTCCTGCCCGAGGTGGTATAATTTGTGATAAGTTTCTTGTCTTCTGGATACAAAAGAGAAAACAGCTTACAAAACCATGGCTTCATCTTCATCTCAACCTACAGATCTATCTCCTATTTCTATGTCTTCTACTTTGTCTTTACCCAAATCTTGCACTAAACACATGGCATCTAAAATAGAAAACCTTGTTGAATATAGTTATATCCCCGAGTGCACTGCATTTTCGAGTCTTCTATGCCTTTACTTAGTCCTTACCATCTGTACAAAAGAGAAAATTCCTTAACCCGAGGAATTAGAACTCTCATCCATACTAATAGACCTGCTCCAAAAGAATATGTCCAGTCTTCTAGACTTGACCAAAGGCGCTTTATCGGCCTCCCAAGCAGAAAGCAAGATGTTACTCTTGAGATTCAACCTGAATTAATTGTTAAGTGGAAAAGAAAAGGGTATACTAACCTCAATTTTGGTGGTGTTCGACTCATCCTTACACTCCATGGCCGTAAAGGTCTACCTGTTATAGCCAGGCTTGCACTGCTAGATACTCGTTTCAAGGAGTATCAACATGCTGTTATTGGTACAGTCCTTACAACTCTGCACGCAGGAAGTGTCCTACTCACTTTCTATCCCAATTTCAATCTGTCACTCAACGATGCCAACCTTCCTACAACCTTGAAGGTTCAAGTACAGATCCAGGGAGCAGAACAGACTGTCACTTCTAAAATAGCAACTCTGCATCACCAGCTTGTCTATCGATTGCAGAACCATGCTCTTGATCTTCCAACAGCACAGTCTTCACATGATGCTTTGATGATCCTAGCAGACACTGAGGACAGCACCTTCCATAGTTCAGATTCCTAGACAACTTCAGAAGCATGAACTCCTAAAACTCATGCCTCTTGAATGGCTATCCAACTATGAGAAGTTCCACCAGAATTCTCAGCCACTTCAAACTTCTGATGCTATGTTCGAGAAACGATCAGACGGCTCGGTTAGAATGACTTTCCAGCCACCATCTTCGGAACAGGCACCCAGAGTTTCTTTCTCTTACACATCAATGATCACAGCAGTCCCAACTGCACAAGAAAAGATTCCCATCCACAGCTTTGCTTCAACAGGATATCCAATTTATCCTAGCAAACTCGATGGTCATTTCTTATGGGATGTTCCTCACGCCCATATATGTGATCCAGGCTGTCCTTGCCTTGATGATTATTCTGATGATGAGGACGATGCTCCTAAGCGTCGCAAAAAGAAAAAAGTTACCAGAACTCCTGCTACTTGCAAACCCATTAAACCTTTTCCTCCTGATCATCCTGAGTCTATGTCACCTTTACCTATCTACACAAAAGGCCTAAAAATCCTCAGACAAGAGAACCTCTTGCCTTCCTCACCTCAACCACCCTTGATTAAGTCCTGTATGATGTTCTCATCTTCATCCAGTACTTACAACAGTCAGTTTCCTTCCCTTGACAAACACACGGATCCAACATCTAAGGTTGTCACAAAACCTTATGTTCATGGTCCTGTCACTCATACTGGTCAACCTGAAGAACCTAAACCGTTCGAGTCTGTTCTCAATCGGCAAACTCGTAATGCTAGAGCCTGCACGTCGTTCGGGAACAGATTCACACCAAAGTAGATGCGGTTGCTACACAAGTTCAACATACATCCCAACCAAGTTACTTCGTTGTCTCTCGGCTAGACAAGATGTATGTAGACATGAACAACAGAGCTATTCAACTTGACAAAGAACTCGAGATCTATGATAACACGAATATCTCGGGGTCATGAGTTTAACAAAAAGAAGGCGAAATCCGCAATCTTAAGGCGAGAACTTGCTCGTATAGATGCGTAAAGGCATTTCCAACAACCACAGTTGGCTAAGTCGGCTCCTCTACCATTTCAACCATCTACTTTCAAGACATACCAACCTTTCTATACACCATCCTTATACAGCCCCCGACTGAGTCCTATGTTTGGTCTATCTCATACCTCCGACCCAACTCCAACTCGGACATCCTCAGGACCAAAAAGAAGCGCACCAAAACCACAAAAGACTCCCTGTTCCTAGTCCAAGTTCCCACTCCGTAACATACTCCATCTCATGTTTCGAGATACACGTACCGATTCATCTTCAACACCACATCCCCGGATTCTAAACGAAGGCACCACTTCACCGTATTCTTCTCGGCCTCCGCATATGATGGAAACTCCATCTCCATCCTCTTCTAGTCACTCGAGCAATCTTTTGCTTCTCGGTCCGACGACTTCTCTTCCATGCTCGGTCCGTCCCGACTTCCTCCGAGTCTTCCTCAAGACTTACAGAGATACCGAACCCGCAACCTCTTCGATTCTCGAGTCGAATTTGCAGACATTTCCGGACTCCTTATGGTCGAGCCTTCCACTAGTTCTCCTTCTCCCGGTCCTCCTTATGTTGATGAACCAGATGATGATGAAGGTTCCACTCATGGTGACCATGCCGCTCTACAGAGCTTCACACAACTCATCAAAACCAGCGAGTTCTCACCGGTTTACATTTGATGATATTCCACGCACAAAATGGCGTAACGATTCCAAGAATTTACCGCTTGGGTCAATGTTCAACCGCTTCAACCGGGGGCCACAACTCTTAAAGTACTACAAGAGTTCAGTTCTCGGTTTCATCGGCTCTCTCCGAGATTGGTTTGATAGCGTGGGTCCTTATCGCCAACTCCAATTTGTTCGGTTTCGAGAGGTGTCATTGCGTTGGGCATAATTTATGATCAATTTATTGGAGAACCTATCGCAGCAACAGAGCTTGCTCGTAGAGAATACATGCGAGATGAAATGCTGTTCCTTACATGCAGAAAGATCTTGATTTTCACTACAAGCGTATGTCCACTCTCTTCTATAAGCTCAATGGCTTTAATGATCCTACACCGAAGCATGTCTTCATCGCTTCTATCCCTAAGGAATTACAACCCGAGCTTCAAAGGCTTATCACTCGTCAATCGTTAAATGTTGCAGACATATCGCTCGGCAAGATCTATCAATTAGTCGTTAATGCTCTTGAACGACTATGTGAGCAAAAAGAGTTTTTGAGAGATCTCATTGACAACAAACAACCTTTTCAGACTGCTTGCAAGAAGCCTCATCTCAAGATCAAATGCAAGTCCGAAAAGGATTGTCACCGTCCCTCTAAAAAGACAGCTCACTTCCGCAAGTTCCAGTACAGACGGTCCAGATCTAGTTCATCCAAGAAGAAGCCCTACCGCTTTTTCAGAAAGAAGGATCCGTCCCAGATGCACAAAACTAAAGATTCTCGCTGCTTCATTTGCAGAAAGCGAGGTCATTTTGCAAAAAATTGTCCTCACAATCAGGATAAAGCTGTGCGTCTTATTCAACACCTTCAACAATCGTCAATGTTATCTGACTCCGAAGATGTTGAATCTGTTTATACAGAACAGAATGAGTATGATGACCAAACTGCCTTTGCCATCAGCAATGATTCAACTCATGCACTTCCAATAGAAGACACAGTTCCTGTCATCAGCTGTGCTCAACCAGTCATGACATCCTCCAGTGTAAAGACACCGGTTCCATCAATCCGTATTCAAATCCTTTCTTCCAGGTTTGCTAAACCTAAACCTCTTATCGGATTTATTGACACTGGAGCCCAAAAGAGTATGCTTAATCCTAACATTCTTCCATCTTCTTGTTGGGAAAAACATACTGAGTATTTCAAGGCCGCCGATGGCGATATTTTTCATACCTCTTTGATTACCAAAAAACCCATTGGTATTCAATTCTTCCAAAATTGTGTTCTTTGGGAAAAAGTTGTTGGTTCAACTCTTCCTGATAAAGACCTTCTCATAGGTTTTGATCTTCTTCATCAAATGTCCAAATTACAGATTATGGCCACAGGGATTCGGTTTAAACATATGTTTCTTCCATACACAGACACCCTTAAACTGTATGCTCTTTCAGACACACAACCTCCATATCAAACTTTCCATGAAAAGTTTATCCCTTTCTGTCCTGAAAGTCATAGTCAGTTTACTCATCCTTTTCCTTTATGGAAGAACACTCAATTCTTTATTAAGCTTCCACTTCAGCTTAACGAAGATGTCAATCCTCCCAAGGCTACTCATCCAGGGATGACTCCTTCTGACCTCATGTTAGCTCATGATAAATGTGTTCAACTTCTGTCTCAAGGTTTCATTGAGTCCACATCCTCTAATTGGGCTTGTCAAGCCTTTTCTGTTGAGAAGCGGTCAGAAATAGTTCGTGGGGAAAAACGACTTGTCATAGACTATCAGCCTCTTAATTGTTTTCTATCAGACGACAAGTTCCCACTTCCTCAGATCCAATCCTTGTTCGTGCACATTCGAGATGCTAAGATCTTTTCCAAGTTTGATCTCAAGGCCAGATTTTGGCAACTTGGCATCCATTCAGCAGAACGATACAAGACAGCTTTCTGCATTCCCAATGCATATTCCCAATGGACTGTTATGCCCTTTGAATTAAAAGTCGCGTCTTTGCTTTTTCAAAAAGTGATGACACGGATCTTTAAGCCTATCCTCCACCATGCTCTGATCTACATTGATGACATCTTTTTGTTTTCTTCTGATCACGAGATTCACATGGACTTACTTTCCACGTTTCACAAGATAGTGGATCAGTATGGCATTATGGTGTCGGCAACAAAGAGCATCCTAGGCCAACGATCGATTGAATTTCTTAGAATGGTCTTACAAGACGGAAAGTATTCTCCAGAGCCACATATCGCTCGGGAGGCTGTTACCCTTTCCAGATCACCATCTTTCCAAGAAGCAACTACAGCAATTTTTTGGCATCTATCTCCAAGACTTTCTGCCACATGTCACTATCCACACCAGTCAATTTTCTTTGATGCTAATGACAGCTGCCTTACTTCGAAAGTCCATCCAAATGGCAACTATGCAATGGCTTCAACAATTAGCCCAAGGGTTCTTCTCCACCACAACTAATGGACACTTCAATCACCATTATTGGAGTACCCTATCCATTCATAGAAGACACGGGAATTTTTGTGAATATAAAACCCACAGGCCTCCATTGCATTATCCGCATCATCCCTTCAGTAGTTTTCTTCTTATTCTCAATCCGAGAATGGCGACGCAGTTATCTTTTAATCTCCATGACTTTATCCAGGCACTTCCTATGGAAATCCAAAGTCAAATTTTTGACAAGGTTACAAACCATCTGAGTTATCCTGAGAGCTCTCCTCCAACAAAGTGGAGAATCTGGGCATTTCTGTATGACATTAAAAATACTCCTCCTGTCGATACAGATGGTCGGATATTAACCTATAGTCTGATTGATCCTTTTCCTGACTTCGACCAGATGCACGAGTTTGTTTTTCGTCCTACAACATCCTTTTTCCATGTTATTGATGAAGATACAAACTGGGGTCATGATTTAATTTGCAATGCCATGCCTCAAGCATACTATGCTTTTTGGCTTTTGTTCAACATGTATCCTATGGCGATTCTGTTTGATCCTCAACTCATCCACCGAAGTCGTCGATACAATCATGGACGATGGTTTGATCGCTTGTTCTCCCCATCTTTGCGGATCATCTCACTCTACTGACTTCTTGATGGCCACCATCTTTCTCTCACCTACCATTGTCATCATACAATTACGAGACATTTGGGGCCGTGACAAACCCCCGCTAATTCGTGTCGTTGATCACATCCATACCCATGATCATTCTCATTCAATGTGGGAAGGCTGTTTCCATGCTCGTACAGCTCTTGCAGAAGTTTACAACACGGCGGCAATGTACAATACTCATAGTCCCTTATCTCCCTGCACCCAGACAACTCCTGATTTGTTTTACAAAGAAGCAATCCGAAATAGCATTATCTGGAGCGATGATGACTCTGAGCTTGATATGAGAGAACATAATCATACTTGGATTACCCACCAAGGACGCCAACTGTCTCCATAAACGTTGCTTCTCACCACTTTCGGAGAAGAACACCTGTCATGTGTTGTCTTGTGCTTTATTTTCAAGTTTTGCTTTTTACAAAGTTGTTTGTCTTTTAGGGAGTTTGCTTTTCATAAAGTCACTTTATGACTTTTGTTTGTTTGTAATAATGTAGCTTTTCCAAAAGCTACTTTTATCTTTTGTTTGTTAGCAATCATGTGGTTAGGGGTCCTGTCCTACCACACACGTGTTAGATTGCTTTGTTAAAGTTACTTTTAGTTTTTGTTTGTTTGTAATCAAGTGGCTAGGGAACCTGTCCCACCACTAAAGTTTGTTGGTTTGTTTCTCGGAGCTTTTCCTATATAAAGGAAACTCCTCCCCTTTTGTAAGATATACTCGAAAATACTTGAATACTCGAAAATACTTGAAAAATACAAAGATATACTTAAATGAATACTATGGTTTTCTTCTAAAGTTTCTCTTGTTTTCTCTAAGTATTCCAGAAGTTAGACTCTTCTCTGAGTTTGTTCATCTCTATCCTTGTTGAGTACGTCCTATACACAAAACCTTGTGTAGGTTTCGTATGGTTAGTTGGTTACCAACCCCAAAGCCCTAGCATCAGTTGAGAAACGACGACTGTAAGTACGTTGTTCATGCTTAAAGAAAAGCCGACGGACAAAGCGAAAAGATAGCGTGGTATGCGAGAAAGCGATCGAGACCCCCTTTCTTTGGTATATGGTTGTTTTGTTGGTCTTGGGTAACCCGATAGATGATATTGTTCATCGGGACGAATTGGTTCGTCTTTTGTACTCAACGTGAGTGGATAACCCCCCGAGTGGTATCAGAGACCCGTTCCCGTTCCTGCCCGAGGTGGTATAATTTGTGATAAGTTTCTTGTCTTCTGGATACAAAAGAGAAAACAGCTTACAAAACCATGGCTTCATCTTCATCTCAACCTACAGATCTATCTCCTATTTCTATGTCTTCTACTTTGTCTTTACCCAAATCTTGCACTAAACACATGGCATCTAAAATAGAAAACCTTGTTGAATATAGTTATATCCCTGAGTCTGCACAGATTTCTGAGTCTTCTATGCCTTTACTTAGTCCTTACCATCTGTACAAAAGAGAAAATTCCTTAACCCGAGGAATTAGAACTCTCATCCATACTAATAGACCTGCTCCAAAAGAATATGTCCAGTCTTCTAGACTTGACCAGTGCGCTTTATCAGCCTCCCAAGCAGCGAGCAAGAAGTATGTTACTCTTGAGATTCCACCCGAATTAATTGTTCGGTGGAAACGAAAAGGGTATACTCACCTCCATTTTGGTGGTGTTCGACTCATCCTTACACTCCATGGCCGTAAAGGTCTACACGTTACAGCCAAAGCTTGCACTTCGCTAGATACTCGTTTCAAGGAGTATCAACATGTCGTTATTGGTACAAATTCTCACAACTCGCACGCAGGAAGTGTCCTACTCACTTTCTATCCCATTTCAATCTGTCACTCAACGATGCCAACCTTCCTACAACCTCAAGGTTCAAGTACAGATCCAGGAGCAGCACAGACTGTCACTTCTAAAATAGCAACTCGCCCATGCTCTTGATCTTCCAACAAAGACAGCCTTCACATGATGCTTGATGATCCTAGCGCACACTCGAGACAAAGACCTTCCATAGGTCGTATTCCTAGACAAC